>VWZF01006901.1:448679-552687 GCA_013396755.1 Sclerurus mexicanus
CTAAAAAGTGCACACAAGCTCGTGAACAAGATTGGATGCCTTCAGAGGAACACCTATTTATATACTTCCAAAAAGCTGGTGCTTTACTGATAAACTGTGGCTATAAAGGTTTGTGTCGGTCATCACAGAGTGGCAGAGTCCTGTGAAGCAGACAAGATGCAGTGGCCATGAAATATTGGTGCAGGCTTGGCCACACAACAGTTTACAAAGCAGGAAGGAATATCCTGGAGTATTTATTATTACGATGGGGAATTTAGACAGTCACCCTAATGGCTCCGTGAGACAGGTAAAGAGAAAGGAACTGGGCAGCGGTACAATTATTGACTGGGTTAGGGAAAACACACAGAGTAAAGGATAATGAAGAGAACTTTACAAGGTATTTTAAGCAGGTTTACATCTTGCTGAAGATAGTAGGATTTTTTGGAAATTAAACACTTGTGGAAATTAAATCTTTGCTTCATGTATTTCAATGGTACTCAGCAGAGGTCCCTTCATAAATCAGATTCTCCATTTTAAAATTCCTGATTTACCCACCTTAAATTCAAATATTTCTGAAACTGCAAAGAAAGCCTTTGTGTAATAGCTGAGCCAAGAAAATTGCATATTTTGCATGAATTACTATAATGTGCTCTGCTTGTTGATAATTTCTTTTGCATGCAAAGGACCATGGTTGCAAAAACTACCAACACCCCACATTCAAAAGAGTTTCAGGAGTCTAATTGAATAGTCCAAAATTCTGAGACACTTAAAAAGTAGAATTTGAAATCATCCTTCGCTTCATTGCACTAGAAATCTTTGCATTAAGTCCCACTCCACGGCTTAGACGTGGGATGAAAATTGGAGAAAAGGGAAAGAACTTTTAGAGGTTCCTTGGTTCTTTTGACTTGGCACTCACATATATGCATGCAGATAAACTCACCTGAATCTACAAAAAAAGAAAAATCTTGTTTTTTTCCGGGAAGAGCAGGCCTGTAAGCTTACCTGAGAAAAAGTTTCCATGGCATTTTTATTAAAAAAAAAAAAGGTAATGAACAAACCCACAGTGAAGATGGGAGACGAATCCAATTTCTGCCCATCAAGGAGAATGGTGAGGGCAGGGTAGGCACCTTGGGCTGCAAGAGCAGGCACAGGACAGGGCATGGACAGACAGGGCAGCTGTCCTGGCCACTGTCTCTGTGGGGGCCCTGAGAGGGACGGAATTACTGTCCCCAGAGAGCCTCCCCATCCTGGCCAAGTCAGGATACATTTTTATAACCTTTCTTCAAGTGATAGCAATATTGAGGGGAGGGCCAAAACTGGGAGGGGGTGGGGAGGAAGCAGTTTCCAGCAGTTGTCATTATTATAGGTTACATATACAGGAAGAAAGTTAATTAAGCTTTAAAAAATCCATCACACATCAATGGGTGCATTTTAATGAGTACAAAAAGTTGAGGTGTTTACTGCCAATTAAAGTGGTTTTTAAATAAGCATTAATTAACACAGAAATTCAGAAGAAAGTTATACCTTGTCAAAGAAAGGCCAGTGCAGTCTATGCCCACTTCTGCTCCCATTCATACTCAGATAGTAATTACCACCAACCCTATATTTTCCATAATAATGAGGAGAGGCTGTCATGGCTGTCAAAAAAAACATAACCAAAAAAAAAAAAAAAGGTACTGCACAAAAATACCCTTAAAACGAAGTAAACTTTTTTTAGAGACAAAGCCTCAGGAGACAGCAGTGTGGAGCAAGGCAGTGAGTGGGACAGTCAGACAGCCATGCCATGAGCTACTGCCCACACGTGGCTCCTTCCCAGGGAGTAGAGACTTTTCCGCATGGGATGAAGCCTCCTCATACGGTCCAGTTGAAGAAAGACTGAAGAAAGGCCGAGGAACAAGCAGTTGTTTTATCCCTAGCACTCATGGAGGAGCTGGTTCCCCTGTGAAAGCCAGAGAAGTTGTTTTTACCCCACAAACAAGTGCTGACAGACCCACTCCCTGTTTCCCAAAGTCAGGCCAAAGCAACCACTGCAGTAAGTTCAGTTTGTACTTCCAGTTGGTGCAACTGGTGGCATGGAAAACAGTGCAATTGTCACTTTTGTCACTTCTCCATTGTTTAAGGATCTCTTAATAATTGTTGAGAGTTTCAGCTCTACTTCAGCTACTGTCTGTCCCTGGGCAGAGAGGACAGAAAGTGAATACTCCCATTGATACTCAGGTGTATGTTTAAATATCTTAGGAAAACCTTCCCTCCCCTAAAATGCATCTTAGACACCAAATAGGGGTTTCAAACTGCCTTATTGAGAATGGTTTCTCTCCTCAGATCCTCAGCTGTGAACAGACAAGAGCTGTACTGTCTTTTCAGCTGACAGCAAAAGCAGGTCCCATTCCCAGTACCCTAACAAGTTTTAGACAAATATTTAGTGCAGTGTTTTTACAGTTAATCTAAAAAAAAAAAAAAAGTAGAAAAGAAGAAAAGAATATGATATGCACAGATGCTGCTCACCATGTCCCTGACCCTTGGCATGTCACTTGTGTGATTTGTGTCAGTCAGACAGTGTGCAGCCTCTCTACAGAGTACACAGCTTTTGTCTGTCAGGGAGTATATGGGTGCTCTTTTTCTATTCTATATCCTCAGGCAATATCTGCAGTGAAATAAGAAAGGAGAACATTAAAGGCCATGGAAGTGTTGTTGAACTTAGCTGGACAGGGCCTTCAGATCTTGCCCTAATCTTTCTAACATATCTGATGGGGCTACAGAGGAATATTTTATTGCTAGAAATAGTTGAGCGATTACTTCAGAGAAAGGACGGACGTAACACAAAAGAGTTTCCAAGTACCGACAGGAAGGAGTGTTGCTCATACAAAATTCCACATTAGGCGCTACAAAAATAATAGAAAAAACCACCGGCCCTTGTGATGTCTGAACTCCCCGACACTGATATATGGACAGGGGAACAGAGGAGGAAAAAGACAGAGAGAGCAAAGCAAATACGCTGGGATGCTTACGAGCAGAATACAGGAGCCAAGTGTCACAAGTTGACCCCTTGTGTTTACACTGAAATTTGACCACTCCACACAAAATTAATTTAATAGTTTTTACCTGGTTTGAGTTTTGTTGATAATGGCTATTTCTCACAGCATTGTGACATTCAATGCTGTTTAATCAAAACTTCAGAGAAGGAGTTACACTTTTAATTGCTAAAAAACCCACTGTAACATATTTATGTTTTCCTTAGGTGGATTGGACCCAGCTCTGATTAAGGGCTGTAATAAATAAGCACTGTGCATACAGAGGCACATCAGGAATACTGCTTGCTCCATAAAAAATGACCTACACACATCCAAGGAAAACGCTCTCTCCACGATGACTACAAAAGAGCTCTGTCACATCCCATGCTAGAAAACCTCTCAGACTTCCTGGCAGCAGAGGTGCCCAGTGCTCAGGATAGGTCTGCTGTATGTCATCCTCTGGGACTCCCACTGCAGTGACACCTGGACACCAGCACATGGGGTTTTCATCATTCAGGAGCAAGGAAAACAAGCAAGAAAGTTGTGGTGGATATAAATCTTCTACACCTTTCTTATCAGGGTGAGCATGGCACCAGCCTGGGAAGCATCTGGTAAATATCAAGCACATAAAGAGAGACTGAAGAGCTCAATCCCACCATGATCAATAGTACCAAATGCTGTGGCTTCAGCCCTATTTTTTCAGGTCCTCTGATATGAGGCTGTTTGAACTGTCAGCTCTCTAAGGATGTTCCTTCCTTGAGGTTTGCACATGGGTTTTACAAGACCACAACATAAAGACAAAATAGTGATACCTCCTTGAACACAGAACAGGAATTTTTCTCTTCTCCATCAGACTCTTGTTTTGTGTCCTTCTCCAGATGGTCCAACTCATACTTGGTTGGAATGGGGACCATACTGGCCTCACTACTGGCAGAAATCATTGGCGCTTTGGGCTTTATATCAGGAAAAAAAGTTAGCCACCAGCCAAAAGTCTAGTTTAAAAAAAACAATGGTAACAACAGTCATATTACTGACAGCAGGATTGAAAGGTAGAAACCTGAAGAAAACTGACTTTGATTCAGCCATCTTCTGGAAGCTCTACTGACCCTGCTCTGAAGGTGGACTCCAAATTCAACCAAATATGTCAGACCACTGCAGTTTGCCTTTTACAGTG
The DNA here is from genome assembly GCA_013396755.1 of Sclerurus mexicanus. NCBI lineage: Eukaryota > Metazoa > Chordata > Aves > Passeriformes > Furnariidae > Sclerurus > Sclerurus mexicanus. The sequence goes on from VWZF01006901.1 coordinate 452,844, forward strand.
ATAAAATACAAAGGACAGAAGGAAATATTTTGTTTAAAAAGGCCTCTAGCTGAGGGTTGGCTTATGCCCTTAGCCAAAAGTGTTTCTATTTCTTCTAAAACTCCTAATTATGTTCAGGGTGTTGGTATTTTTTAAAATATTTCATATTCCTCTAGAAATATTTTAATAGCTACATAAACTTGTACAGCGATGTACTAAAAAGAAGGGAACATGCTTTTAAAATGTTTGCATGGAATGCAAGCCAACATTTCTGCAGTAAACCACCCTTTTGGTGGCCAGGAGACAAGGGAGAACCAAGTCTCCTTGGAAAAAGACTGAAAAATAAATAAGATTCAAAACTGCTGTCACATGAATGATAAAAACAACATTCAATCAATTAGCTGGTTATAAATGGAACCCCCTCAGGAAACATACATATGGAGAGAGGAGGAGGAGGAGGAGGAGGAGGAGGATGAGGTATTCCCTTGGAAGTAATGTAGGAGCTGTCCAGGCTCCTAATGCTTCAAGTGAGGCTGCCTGGTCTGGCCAACAGGCAAAGCTGTACCATACTCATAAGACTGTATGTTTATGCTGGTTTTTTAGTTAAATATGTGCAAACAAAAGTACCTGTATTCTCTGAAATCAGTGGAAACCTTATTTCTTCTGCATGCTGATCTCTGCACTCTCATCAGAGATAGCTGGCCTGATTAAGTGTCCTTCCATACAAGTGCCATCACACAAGCGTAAATGTCATTATAACTAATATCTTGCACCAACACCAATACCTAAACAATGAGAACATCAGACAAAACCAGCTTTCCCTGCCTTTACTACGAAACTGATAAAAAGTCTCAAAAACCAGCAGCACCCTCAGGTTCAGCTCCATCAGTAGTTACGGTCATAGGACAGACAGTTTGCCTGTTGCCAACCACTTCAAGCATCCACAGCTTTATTTGTGATCCTGAAGTGTATATTTCCTTCATGGCCACATAAACATACAGTGACCAATCTCTCTAAAAACCAACTAGACAGTTTAAATCTTTTGTCCAACTGAACAATAGGTTCTCCTTTCAGTGACGCCTTCTCTTTTGGTCACCCCTCAATAATAGAACCTTTGATTAGAAAATTACTCACTCATACACCAGCAACATATTGAAAGGACCACAGAGATGGCACACTGTAAAAAGGGTCTGAAGAAAATCTCAAAACACATCTCTCTTTTTCCCCATTGACTGTGTAGCAGAAGCCCTGGCTTACACCACTCTGCCTATTTAAGTGACAAAGGTCAACTCAAAATTTCCAAAACGGAAACAAATCTTTAATTTTAGATACTACATTTCCAGAGATGAGGCCAACAATGTGACAAGATAGTATGCTGCTATGAAGGTGGATATTATTGTGAAATGGGAGGGAGGTCAAAAAGCCACTCTCTGAGCTGCGGACAGGAGGTGACCAGCAGCACAGGTTCCATACCCCCATGCCAGACAAGCCAAACCAAAACACACATCCTCACGTGCCTTCACACACGTGCTGCAAACCAAGGTGTGGAACTCCTAAAGGGGCTGTGCCAGTGCTGGTGTCACATCACAGACAGGACCTAAGGTCTGCCAAGAGAGCTGCTACCTCTATTGTAAAACCAGCTTGCCAGACTTTTTATTTGAAAGCCAAAAATTGCACACCTTTGAGAGGAAAAAAAAAAAAAAAATAAAAAAAAAAAATTGACCATAATAAAAAAATAGAGTACTCTATTTCCAAGAGGGTCTGAATAAAAAGACACCCTGAAAACTTCACATGAAACAGCTCTGAGCATTTACAGGTTTCTCATACCCAGTATGGTAAAACAGCAGCTTGCTCTTTTCAGAGCAGCAGAGCTAAGAGCACACAAATGATTAAACAAGCAGGTTTAACTATCTTGCACTGATGAGGAATTTGTCAACATGGGCTTGGTATTTATGCAGCTCTGCAGCAAATACTGTACGGCTGCAGGAGTCAAACAGCTGTCTGTCAATAAAGCTATTCTCCTCATTGGAACATAATAGCACAGACTCAACATGACCCTCAGAGGCCTCTTTAAGCTGCCTGGCTGTCTCCTCCTTCCCCATCCCTCCAGAGTCCTTCACCAGCAAGCTCTGAATTAAAAGGGAGAGGGGAAAAAAACCAAAACAACAACCACGTATTAGAGTCTTTTCTATCCATCTTAATATTAAAAGTGACTTAACCCTGGGCAAGTCAGTCTACGAGCCTGAGCTAAAGCAAAGTTAGGGAAAGACAGCTTTGATTCACGGCAGGAGAAGGGCTACTGACAATCCCTTTTAATAGAGCTTGCAACATTAATGTAGCCAGAGCCACATGTGACACCCATTAGGGCCACGGAGAGCTCCCACGCATATATTTCAAGGAAGCAGTAGTTTCCCCAGTCCCAGAAGCTGTCTTCATTACAAAAGTCTAATGCATTTTTTATTATTCAGCCTTCAGTGGAAATGTCACCTTTCTAAAGCAAGCTGTTATCATGTGTTTCCCATGCCAAACACATGGCCTCTAAGGAGAGGGTTTTATCTCTACATTTTTAGTGATTTGTATTTCTCTTTCAAGGAGCTCCATGCCTTAAGGCACCTCAAACGCTCACAGCACAAGAAGGTGAGGTTACACGAGACGCTGCCGAAGAGAACAAAAAAAAACCCCAGGGCCAGAAGTTGGAGCAGCTTCCAACAGTAGCCACTCTACCCGATAATTCACCTCCTTTAGCAGATTTAATTATTATCCATTTTCTTGGTTGGGACCATATTCTCAAAGAAGCAGGGCGCCCACCACGCGCCGCCGCCGCCACATGACAGGCAGTGGCGCAGCCAGCACCACTGCCCCGGCGCCTGCCAACCAGCCAGATGCTGCCACATATTGGCATCTGGGGCCTGGAAAAGCAACTGCGGTCTCCGTTTGGCGGCGAATCCTGACCCCGACGACTGAAGGAGACAAAAGAAAGATAGACGGGAGAGGGGGGTGGAAATCTCTCCTGACAATTTCACTGGTAAAGATTTAGACAAAAACCTATTGTTTCATCCCTCTCCAAATGAATAAGTTTCGGCGAGGAGAAGAAAAAGAACCCACCCGGCATATTCTAAATGCTGTCAGAGTCCAGAGTGCAAGGACAAGGGATTATTTATGAAAAGAAATAATGAGGAAACCAGATGCCTGCCTTTCTCAGCCCTCTGCGCTCCAGTCACTCTAACAGGGCATGTGCAACGCTGCTCATCAAAGACTTCTCAGCCTTAAAACACATAGGAGGCTCTAACTAACTCTTCCCATCTCTGCCACTTTGCAAAACACACTCCCTGTTTTCCAGGGAGGCTCACACAATCCACCAGTAGCATGGCAAAGGCTGAGGGAGAAGAGTTGCAGACCTCACCCCAGGCAGGGACAATAACTGGACAGCCATATTAACTGCACCCACCAGAACAGCAAATAAAATAAAAGGAAACAACACAAACCCACAAACCAAACAAACAAAAACCCAAACAAGAAACACACAAAAAAAAAGAACAACAAAAGAAAAAAACACCACACCAAAAAACCCCAATACTACAACACCAAAAGAAAACGACCAAAAAAAGAAACTGAAACTACATGGGTATGCTCAAAGGAGGAAAGCAAACAAGCTCTCTGTACCTGTTCCCATGAAATTGTCTTCCTTCTGCAATTGAAGGGTAAGCTCCTGACCCCAGCAAAGTCAATGGGAAAACTCACAGTGATGTTAATGGGGCCAGAACTTCACACTGTGCAGTTATTTTACCCTAGAAAGGTGATTAACTCAGGACTCTGCAGTATCACAGAGCACCTGATGAGGGACCTGCAAGGAGCCAGAGCAACCAAGGTCCTTCTCACAGGAACTTGCTTCACCCTACTGGGGGCTGCACCTGGCAGAACATGATGAGAGACCAGGGGTTGGTCTCAGGGGAGTTCTCTGAGGCCAAGGCAGGCATGAGGCTGGCAAGGAAGGAGACCAAGGCAGCACAGTAGCAAATTTTAAAATCTGGAGAAAGGATATATGCCACTTGGCTCATGATCCATGCTGTTGAAGTAGCTCTTCTCCATGCCTGGTTCGTAAAGCAAGATTATGAGCTGGCAAATGTCAGACCACAGAGCATAAGCAAGACCCCAAGTGGAGCATGTCTGGCCAGCACTGTGCTCTAAATCACAGCACAGCACCAGTCCCTCTTGCGGGGGCTCCTTCCTCGTTATCCCACCACTGTGCAAGGTGCTGTAAAACTCTCATTACTCACACACTGCTGGAGTACACCAATTTCCTAACGCTTTTACAATCCCTGCATTTTCATGTTGTGGGAGTAATCCTCTCTCTTTGCTTTCATCGATATGTGGGGAAAACAGCTGTATCTAATAATCCATTCTTGCATCGCAGAATTTTGGGGCAACATTTCAGAATCAAAGGCACAGAAAGGGCAAGAAAATCTGTGGCCAAGGCTGAACGATGTAACATAGGACATGGATGAACACAGCTGGGCAAACCTAGAAAATACTCTGGAGATAAATAGCTCAGCTCATGGAAGGGGATGGGAGAAACTGGTAGAAGTGATGTACCAAGGCAAAATGTCCCTTGCCTCTAAGGCAAAGCAAAAAGAGGTTAACAAGGCTAAGAGACCACTGACCCCAGCATCTGCTCTTTCCTTAGCTAGTCCATCTTCATCCAGTTCCACCACTTGCCAGCTGGCTGGTCTACTTTATTACCCCCAGAACTTCTCCCAAACTTGCCAACCATAGAATCTCAATGGCAAAGTATCAAGATGACCACCCACAGCCTTCACAAGAGGACATCGATTCTCCACTGCCCAGCACTGCACACTTCCCTGGCCCTCCTGTGCATCACAGTACCACTGCAGTCCTCTGGCAGCAGCTCTAATCCCCCTGATGGGTCCCCGGGCCAAGAAGACAGAGACAGAGCTGCCTTTGGAGAAGGAGCGCCTCTGATCTGCCAATAGACAGTGAGGTCCTGTTGGGGCAGCACATCAAGCTGTCACACGCTGCCAGGAGTCTGGAGCATCCTCTCTGTTGCACCCTGATTAGCCTCCTCTGCCCAGCAGCAGGGGTGCAGGAGATTTCACCTCATGGCACTAGCAGGCAGTGGGATCACTTCCACCACTTTGCCACTCAGAAGTTGGGATTTTCTTTAGGACACTGCAACCTTTGGGCCAGGGCTCCACAGCTCTGCTCATGCAGATGGCTCAGGCAGCAACCAGCCCTCCACCGGCCCCGCGGCGCAGCAGACAGCCGTGTGCTGCCAGTCTAAACCACTGCTGCCAGCAGCAGCTGCTCGGCACCTTTTAAGCAAGTCCCATTCCCCCTCTGGGAGTTGGCTCTGCCACCCCTTCCCAAACAGCAGCTGGAGCCACACAAGGCACCCTGTCCTGGGGGCTGCCTAAGCCCCTCACGCACACCCCACGCCCTGGCTGTGGCTGCCAGGTCTCCACGGCTGCTTGGCCCAGTCCCTCGCTCTTCCATCTCACCCCCTCACCCCCAGAGCCCTTCACCTATGTGGGAGCTGCACCCCAGCCTGGTGACCTTGCCAAGGCACTTGTCCTCCTGTAGCATCCCGGTGCAGCACACCTGAAGGCACAACCACACAGAAAGTCCTCAAGCACTTGGGGTGGTCTAAGCCCCAGGTCTGGTCTGGTCCTCACTAAGCCCCAGCCCACCATTTGTTGGTGGGAATATGCTAAACAACAACCATTAACATACGTGGTGCCACATGCCACTGAAGAGGTCTGGCCCACCACACCACATAGGAGGCTGCTGGGCAGGAGCATGGCCAAAGGAAACAAAAGACACCAGCCACACAAAATGCCTCTCCAGCAGCACCTCTGACAGTACTCCAAGGACACCAAGCAGTGAGAACAGGCAGTCCTGAGGTAAAAAGTACTGAGGTGAGGGAATGGGCAGCACTGAATAAGGTGCTGCTGCAGGTGAAGATATCCCGCCCACCAAACATCTTGCAGCCTGCAAAAAGCTGTGGGGCTCTGATATGAAAGCTCCCTACGGTTCAGAAGATGTACAGAGCTGAGGTCCAGATGCGAGAGGTGCTCTGCTGACTGGAGCAGGACACTGGGGTGCTCAGCCCCAGACAGACCAGCCACAGGCTCATACAGAGCACAGGGCCAGGCAGCAGCCAGGAGCCACAGAGAGCAGCTCAGAGCAAAGCCCACACAGAAAGCACAAACCCAAAGAAATCAACAAATGTACTTTTTCATTTTATTGCTAAAATCCCTACCATAAATCTCACCAGAGAGGAAGTTTCTGTTTCTCCAGCTTCCTACTCAGTGTCCTTGAGAAAACAAATGACACCACATTCAAACAACAACAAAAAAAAAATAAATCCCACAGTGGTTCACTTCACACTTCCCTGTACCTTGTTATGCTGAGTGCTTCATTTAGAGAGGGCTGACCTCCCCAGCCTTCTTCATCCCAGTGCCCTTCGCTGCAGGGACACACCAAGGAACAGGTTTAGCCCTGGAGAGAGGAACCGGGTGGATGTTCCAGCGAGGGTAACCCTGCCGACTCAGCATCCCAAAGGTGTGCGGAGAGTCAGCAGGACAGAGACTGCTGTCTGCGAGGTCATTTTCAACAGGAGATACAGGAGCTGTGCTACAAGCACAGAAGCTCTGAATACAGCCATTCAAAGCCCAGTGTATTTTGTGAGATGCAATTTTTTCTGTAAGTCTGGGTAGGGACCTGGTCTCACCTCACAGCAATTCTACCCAGTGCAAGCCCTCAAATATTTTGCCTTCCAGTTTTTCTTAGTAGGACACAAAGAACATTACAGAGTGGTTCAACTGGGTGCAATGAATTATCACTTGGAGATGCCCCAAGTGTGTAATCTGCCTTACCTGAACACCCACAAGAGAATAGGAAAATCTATAGGTTTATTTTACTGTGTTTTACATAGACTGTCACTAATTCCTGGGAACAAAAAGGCACTGATTTGTTTTGCTATTAGTCATTAGGTGTAATAGAAGGAAGCGGGAATGGACAGTCAGAAAAATGGAGATGTGCACCACAGAACTTCTTATGAGGCACCAAAAAGAAGGTATCTAGAACATTTCAAGTCATTAAAGCCAAGGCCAGATAGTGTTGACCAGGTAAAAAGGCCAGTCTTCAAGAACTAAACAAAGTTCAGAAATGCAAGGTCTGAATTAGGCTTGAAAGGTTTTGTTTATTAAAGGAATACATGCCAACATCAATACAACATAATGCATGTTCAAGGAAAAAAAATATAAGAGAGAGGATTGGTTTTGTGCAATAAATTCAAGACTGTGCTTCCCTTGACAAAATCATTATTTGCGTCAGTGGTAATATTACAAAAACCTGTATCATCTCAAACGTTCATTTCTGGCAAGTCATCTCGCCAAGTGCCCCAATACTTCCACTCTCTGGGATCCAGATTTCCTCACTACTAATGTACTTCAAAAAGAAATATTTTGGTGTCATTAACCGAACGGAATGCTTTGCAGTGAGAGTGACTGGTCATCTGGTTTCTGCTAGAACAGGGTTTTCCTTCTGCTGCTCACAGAAACCAGCTCATGCTCCTGTGCTATCTTATCCTGCCTTTGCTTGCAACTGGCACACAGCACAACCTGAACAAGAGAGAATTTCAAAGTAACATGGAAAATACTTTTTTTTCCCCCACAATTATCACCAGGCAAATGCAATGGGACAGATCAACACAGGCAACAACATTATCTAGTGACTAGGCTAGAGAGCCCTAGGGATGGAGTCAGGTGGCCAAAGGGAGGGAGGCTTCCCTTGAGCAAGGAGCCCTCTCCAAAGTCACAGCCAGGACAGTGCTGGAAGGAAGCTCCAGATCAGCTTGGTCTCTGCATTAGAGATTTCCGACCCGATCGGCACAGGAAGTTGTTCCTGTGGCTCACCTGAGGGAGTTCCTGTTATGAAGCCAGAGGGTGGTAGGTTGAAACACAGCTCCTGAAAGTGAGGTAATCTTGGACAGCACTCCGTAGGCAGTGATACTAGTGACCTGGTTACAACCTGCAGTGTTGTGACAGCCCCTCTGCTGGCCTGGTGATCACAAGAAAGGGAAGAAAAAAAAAAAAAAAGAGGGGGGGGGAATAATTTTAAAAGGAAAAAAAAAAGTTTCCAGATTTCCTTTGTTTAAGTGAAGCATTTTCCTTTTCCACTTTATTTGAATACACCGACCTGGTGTCTAACAGATGGAGACTGTGCAGATGCACTTTTGGGAGTGCCCATAAAACACACTGCTAAAATACAAATGGAGGGATACTTTTTTTTTTTTTTTCTGTTGTAAATTCAATAATCATTGCTGTCACCTCACTATCCCAAAGGAATTTGCCCTTTGTTCTCCGGATAAAGCTGGGGAGAAGAAGAAAAAAGGAAAAAAAAAAGACTGTGAGCAAAGGGAACATTTAGGAAAAAACCCACAGATCCATAATCTCTACAGGCATGGCAGTACACCAGGAACCCATACAAGCATGGCTGCTTAGCAGTAACAGCAGTGCTCAGCAAAATATTCTGTGTGTCTTATATTCTTCTCCCATTCTCTAGACGTTTCTAACAAACAAACAGGTCAGCTAATTGGCTCATACCCAAGTCTTACCCGCTAGGGTTTGCTCAGAGATGTCACTTAGTCATTTGGCACAAGCAAATCCCAGGCTTCTTCCTGTTCAAGCAGCAGAGTGGGTGAAGGCTTTCTTTGATTTATTAAGACTATTAACAAACAAACAGGGGAGTTCAGAAGCTTCCTCAAGCACAAGAACACAAGCAGAAAGTTTTTTTCCTGAAGTAGCAGCTAAAAATAGGACACTTAGAGGAAGTAAAGTTCATTATGTGATAAAGCAGTGGCTGCAGCGATGAGAGAAGAGTTTTTTCCTTTTTTATCTATATATTTATTTAGTGTTACATCTTCTTGCGCCTTATTAGAGTGCTAAAGCAGTGTTTATCCGTCGGAGGAAAAGAAGATTTCCCTTTCTGTAGTGACTTTAACATGTAGCTCATCAAATACAACAGAGTCAAGAGTTTTAAACAGACGTTGCCAGCCAACAAAGTACAACATTTGACAGCATTATTTGCCTTTTATATGCTCCTTCCAGAGTGGGAAATGATATGCTATTTTCAAGACACATTCCACAGTATTATGCAACAGCTGTCTTAATTTTTAATGGATATATTGTTTTTAATGTCAACTTTTGCATAAAGCATATTAGTATTTTATTTAGCATATACCATTAATAAATTATTTGTTTCTTCCTTCCCCACCCCCCTCAAAGAGCTGCACTTAGCATAGGGAAATGGTCTATTGACACTATAAAAAAATACTTTCAACTGGCACAGCCTGTGGACACTTCCATCATCAGACAAAGCACCAGGAGGACATTTCAGCTTCCACTTAGCTGACAAACTGGCAATGCTAAACATGCTGCCCAGGCGTTGCCTTATAAACCTCCCTTTGATGAAAGGACTTACACACATGTAGCAACCAGTTGTCATAAAATAAGTCAGCACCCTGTACAACCAGTGATTCCTGTTAAAAGCGTTCGCTTTTGGCCCAGTTGCTCCAGTGTCCTTTAGCCACGATGTCCAAATGGTTCGAGACATCCAAAGGAAGCAAGCAAGGGTGCTCCTGTGCCAGACAAACTTGTCCAGTTGACCTGAGTTTGTTCAGTGGGCACGTGTCTCTCATATCTGCAGATCTGCCCATTCTATAAGGGCAAAAAATGGATGAGATTTGATGTCTTCAACACCAGCAACGCCAGCACCAAGACGCTCCGCAGGATTAAACTGCAAAAGCTTGATATAAAAGAAACATATATGGTTCAGTGAGTACGAACAAAAACAACTGCTTAAAAGTTCCAGAAAGGTCTAAGGTAAGGGACATCCTACTGTTTTACTGCTCTGTGAATTACTTTCAAGAGTGCAAAAGCATACTTGAAATTGCTAAAATCCAGTAAAAGGAAGAAGACTCTCCTTTCCTTGAGTCTCAGTGTTACAGTCTTCAGAGACTAGTGATCACAGCATGCAATTCCCCAAAGCACTGCACACTGGGACTTCATTTTAAGTGTAACCTCATTTAGAAAAGGGACAGCAGCAGCCTGAGCCTGCATCAGTAGAAGTCTGGACACTGCGTTTGCTTCATGTTAACCTTTGCTCACACCACTGCATTCTGGCTACATCAGGGATAGTGGTCTGTAACTTTCCGTTTCATAAACTGACTTGGTCCTAAAATATCAGGATAACATAGCCAGTTCTCTATTTCCTAAAAAAAAAAAAAGTTTCAGAGTCCTACAAATGGCCTAAAACTGAAAAATCAAAACCCCAGTGAAAGGAACAAAACAGTGTAATGGCTTCATGGAAATTTCCTGAAATTCAGCAACTCATTTGCTTTTTAGTTGTACATCACATGCTGAATTCATGTGAAAAGGAAATCACAATATTTACATCTGTTTAAAGATACCAATCCATATAAAAGGGAATGCAAAGGTAAACTCCAAAGAGACTAATAAAGACACACAAAAATATTTTGCAGTTTTAGAGAACTGTTTATACTCTATTCAATTACAGACAGTACAAAGGCATGATTTCTTGCTTGCAACAGCTAATAGGATAACTTCTCTCAGTTGTCACTTGGAAAAATGTGTATTCATATCTTGATGCAGTCAACATCTAAGTGAGTCTACATGCATAAACATAGGAATTTACACATTTTAAGATGGCTCTGCTATTTGCAGTCATAATGTCACATAGTAAAGGTAGCTTGCTGACAGTGAATGGTGCTGCTCCAGTATCTCCCACAAGACAGCACACACACAGATGCAGCCAGGGTGTCTCTGCCTTCTGCTGAAATACACACAGCACCAGCATGGGGAAAGTAAGTACAGTCACTTATTTTCTGGAGTTTGTCCTTCCAGCAAAACTTTAATCTAAGAAAACAAATGCAACACAAATTGTAATAGATACCTATTGAAAAGTCACATTGCATACTTTGTTGGCAGAAAAACCTGAAGGTCCCTGAAAAAAATACTGGGTGCAAAATACCAAACCAACATGAAAAAAAAAAACCACCTTAATCTTTCATCAGAAATGAAGAGATCTCTGTTTTCTCAGACACTGGCTAAATGAAGAAGGTGTTTACAACGAAGTCACCTGGACTGGAAGCCACAGCAGGACACAACACCTGACACAATTTTCTGTATAGCTGAACATTGATACCAGAGAGTTATTCTGTGATGTTTTGACCTGTTTACCCTTGGCAGTGGGGGGAAGGAAAGTCACAATGACAAATTGCTCTCTATGCCAACAGAGCTCTCTTCCTTTTCCTGACAAGGCTTCCTCAACAATGAATGGCGGCTTCCTTGGATAGTCACACAACAAAAATGTGATTTACTGCTTCATACAGCTGAACCTCCACCAGATGAGTCACCACCTTACACCAGACAGCTTGACCCAACAGGCATGGGGAAGACTGTTCTCTGAATAATTTGGCCTCGTAACATAGCTGCGAGTGGCAGAAATACATTTGCCACTTAAATCACAAGTGGCAAAAGAGACACTCTTTGGCTTATGTGAAAATAGGCAACACATTAGTCTACACTGAAAAGCAATCCTACACTGGCAAGGAAATGCGGAATTGAGGACTTCATTTGTCTTCTAGTCTTAATGGGAGGACTTCCCTTCATTAAGTGTTGTTTTGCTTTCCCTCAGCCACTTGTGTCCTATAGCACCTGTGGGCAAGGGTAACAATTTGCTACCCCTTAACAACATGAATGTAGATTATATAAAAATGGAATTCTTCTTCAGTCAATTCCCTTTCTACTTCTGCCAGAAGCACATAGACACATGCTTTCACCTTCAGTGACTTCATGTCACCTAGTCAAAATAGGTAGTGTCCAAACATCTAGTTCCATTTCCAGTAATCATTTCACAGTAATGGCACAGAAATCAATCTGTCACTGGGTCTTCTGACTCACTGAATTTTCAAAATCTCTTTATTTTCTTCAAGAACTACTTTTTCCACTCTGTTCTGTTAAAAACTACATCCAAGTGATGTCTATATTTCTGCATCCACTAGCAAGATACTCTTCAAAGTCGAATAGCACAGCTCACATATATCACTCTTCTTAAGTGGAACAGGTCAGATCTAGGCACCACTTCCTCAATTATGTCAAAACTAACTAGAAGGAAGATCCCATTACCTGAATTTCAAGACCCTGTACTAGAAGTTCAGTCATGACTACCTAAAGCTAAGAGCAAACTAAAGCCATCAGACAATACTATTTCCATTAGGTTGAAATTGGTGTATCTTTCTGGAAGCTTGCCTGTATTTCACAGATTCCTACTCTGCCTTTTGTCCAACCTACCAGTTATCTTCTGACTGCAAAAGCCATTGTATTCACAATTTATTTTTCCTAACAAATGGCATCCACAAGGCTTCCTGAAGGACAGCTACAGATTGTCAATCACACCAAGGTCATAACTTCTAATCGGTGTGTTAGAGGTGTCATAGTACTTTGAGCTATGGCAGCAACATTTTTTAGTTTAATTCATTACAAATATTTCCATGAACATTTAGGGCAGAATTGCTAAAATGCTCATGCATGACCAGCAGGTGTTTCCAAAGCACTCAGCATTTGCCAAGCTTGTTCTTTGAAGAAATGGCAAAGCACTCCAATGTTTCTACAGACACACCTGGCAGGAGAAGTCAAAGTTTCCAGATGTGACAAGACAACTGGGCAAAACTCATTAGTGCTGACAAAAGAGCCATCCATGTTCCTCTCAGTAGCTTTCTGTTTTTACATTTACTTCACCAGAACAACTTAGGTAGATAAATATTTGCCCCATCTACACACGTACAGATAGAAAACAAATTTTCCCCTCACTTACCTGCTGAACAAGTGATCTGGCTTCCTTTGATACATGGTCTGGTATACTCAGAGAAGTGTGAGTGTTTATTCCTGATGGATGGCACTCAACCAGAGACTGGACAAGAAGAGATAAAAAAAGGAAGAAAAAAAAAATCAAAGCAGGCAGACATAATTATTAATTTAAAAATTGCAGTGTTGAATTATCTCCTGGTATACATGCAAACTATCACATAGAACTAAAATTTCCGTGCTTCCTTGTATGAGGTACTGACTCTGGGAGGAATATCTACAGGCACTCAAGTCCTCCTGAAGATACATCTTAATGCTTCTGTTTTGTTGCTCAGACTTGAAGAATCTGGGAGTGTAGTGGACTTTGTTTTCTTTGTGCAGAACGGTAAATCAGTCACCAGTTTGATTTGGCGGAACAATCTTTGTGTCAAAATACTGAATTAATGTCTAACAGCAACATATGGCTTCTACACAGTCCCAGGAAATAACACTGAAACTAGTACAGCAAAATTTTTGTAGAAGTACAGACAGAATGTTAGAGAACTTTGATTTCACTGTGGTTAAGAGGGCAGCATAGCTTTGGTTATTTTTTCAGTCCTGCATTTGATAAGGCTTTACCAAGTTGTTCTATTGAAGCTTGAGCACGTCTTGTCCCTCTGGTCCCAAAGCAGACTAGGCAAATGGAAAGTACTCAGGTTGCCAAAGCACGTTGGAGAAATACAAGCAAGGGAGTAACAACTGGGCACACCACATGTGAGAAACTACTGGCCAAGAAGTCAGTTTTATTGAGTAGCTTGCCCCCAGCCCTACCTTCCCAGTGAGGAGTTCAAAAAGAATGGCACCCAGGCTCCACCAGTCACAGGCTTCTGTCTCTTCTAGGATAGCGCCAACCTCTAAACATGAGACATTTCAATTAATATTAAAAAGGTCAGTTACTCCTTCAAAATTAACATATATTTACAAGGTGACTGTTTAATGCTGACAGAACATATACTAAATACCACAGAGCTTTCATTATGCCTGCAATTTAGTTAGCCCTTTAGCCACCTACAGATTGCATTGTTCAAACACAGCAGCACTATACATTTCATGCATAATTTCCCTTTTCCATGCATACATAGGCACTTTCAAGACTTGTAGGCATTGCAGTCATGATTCTTCTACACTGGACAAAACTGGACAGCGACAGACAGTAAAGCAAAACATATTTAGAGAATTTACTGTGGTCAGAAGAGTTGGACTGACCGGAGCGGTCTGAAGTATCCATAAAATCAGCACAAAGTAGGTTGTAATAGTCTACTGCACTCCTTAATTTTCTCTTAGGGGGCAGGATTCGTCCCATGGCTAATCCACACCCTTTTACTGGGATCATCATGGGAGGCTTTTAACAATAGCCTCTCTGGTCTCAGGTAGACATGTTAAATCTACTTCACATAGCACAACCACATCCAGTAAATGTGTATTGCAACAGCTCAGCCCAAATTGTGCCTTAGTACAAAAAGTTGGTTTTCCCTTGCACTCAGCAAGGACCCAACACTGCTATTGCTCTACACGCACAAGTGAAGAGGGCAGATGGGAGTGACAGAGTCCCTTGCCATACACATACACGTATTCAGGAGCATGATGCATGCAGAAAAACTGGCCTTCACTGACTCAGGCTTTAAACTACAAAAATTATTAAATACAAACGCACCACGCTGTCTGCTCCCAAACATGCAGAAAACCAGATTGCAACGAAGATGAAATCTTCATTTTGACTGTCAGAAAAATGCAGAAGCTGCACTAAAATAGCTTTGGTGGCAAAAAACACACCAGCTTCCCAGCAGAGGACAACAATTAGCATACAGTCATGAGCTGTTGCTGTGAAAAGTGTTGCGGCATGTGCAGAAAAATCTTGCTCATCATTTTATGGAGCTTGGCATGAGCATGGCCAAGGAGAGGTACAGATGAGTCACACTGCAGGGTCAGGGAGAGGAAGGTGCGAGCCTCAGCCCTCCCCAAATGCAGAGAAGCACACACACGCTGAGCACAGGGATGTGCAGAGGGCTGCCCCCTCAGGCAGCTGCCACACAAGCTGAAAGATGCTCAGCACCTTATAGAACTAGCTTGAGGTTGCTGTTTCAAAAGCAACAAGGAGGGATGGCTCAGACATTGTTTCTTTAGGTAGGACATCCCTCACACTGAAAAGTTTACTACGGTTAATGGCCTCTGAATGACCAATACATCACTATAAGGCTGCCACATCTCAGGATTTATTCCACTCCTTACAGATTAATACTCCTATCAGCATCAACAAACTTTCACAAAGATATAACAGCAACCACATGAGGAACTCTTATCAGCATAATTACATGCATTTTTAAAATGTTTTAAGACCCCAGGCAAGCATCCAGATGAAGCTGAAATTATGGTAAATTGAGAATTTCTGTAAAAATCAAAATTTGTTCTTGCAATTTAATTTTAAAGCCCCTCAGAAAGGCAGACCTTCTAGCTAACTGTCCTTTAAAAAAGGGAGAAAATCAAAAGGAAAAAAAACCCCAAAGTTGGGCCTTTCCATATGAACCAGGTGGTGATAACCTACTGAATGGAAATGCCTTTCCAGTCTGATTGTGATTTCCTAGTGCTGTATGTTCCAATAATGTACATCTAAAAACAAGATAACATGAATGGAGAGCAAAACATAAAACCAAATACTTTAGACTTCTTCAGAGGAAAGTTTTCTTTCCCATGTGTATATTCTAGTCTAAGGGAGCTTTCTTTCCAGCAAGTGATTTTTTTTTTAATTGAATTCCACACTTAATTTGGGATAAGGACAGCAAAGTCAAAAATTAATTAAGATTGACTGCCACATTCTCAGTTCCTATACCACCATTAACTCCCCCATATTGAAACATCTTAAATTCCACAACAGGAGAAAATCCATTCTTCCCCAAAGACATCCATTGGGAATGGGCCTTATGAACTACAGCCCAGTAGAAAAAACATATTGTAAACGTGAAATGAAAAAAAATACCCATCACTCAGAGCACAAGGAAAAGAAATTCTACCAAAAAAAAAAATTTGGTTTTGGTATTATATCCTTTTATGTTGTCAATCACAGATGCTGATCCAGTTCTTTGAAGCATCAAAGTTACACAACCCTCTTTCACAGAATCACACACTGTTCATTACAGGAAGCAAATTTCTTCACTGATGAAGAAAATGGACACAGTAAGAGTCAAAAAGTAAACTACAGTCCACTTCTTCAAAATTCACGTTCATATATTCAGCTCTAAGAATAATTTCAGTATATGCTCAGCCAAACAGATGTCACTGCAGTTCTCTGAAGAGAGAAGCACTGAACTCCTCCATCCACTTTTGACCATGACCAGAATCACACAACTGGGATAACAAGTAACACAGATTTCTCCCTGAGCTGAAGAGCTCTGGCTGGGTTCTCATGCACATAACAGAGACTGCACAAGTCATCTGAACCAATACAGAACAGAAGATGGAAAACTCAGCTGAGGGGAACACTTGAGCATCCTTTTTTTGCAAAAACTAAATATTAGCTCAACTTTTTTTCCTATTAGGCAATGTCTGCTTTCTTGATGCTTTCTTTAGGTTTCAAAGTTTCCTTATTTCAGGTTAAAATAAATGCTTTTTTTTTTTAAAAAAAAAAGTGTGTATACTACAAACAAACATGTTTGTTTATATTTCCTTACTTCAAACAGGTCACATTACTTCTGATGCAATATGCCGATCATAGTAAGTTCAGGATACCACATCAGCATTACTGCATTTTATCCTGACTACACATCCTAAGAAAATTTAGAAACTATAGATTATGAAGCGCCTTTGAGGGACACAGAGTAGGTGGTTAATGTAATATAACACACAGGACATAAGCTTTAATATTGCAATAAATCTGAACTATAATATCTGCCTTTACTAAGAAAGTAAATTTTCATCTCAATCCATCAGCAAAGTAATTTAGACAATAAATGGTAGTGACACATAAGCTTAAGTGAATAATATAGGGATATTTGTGCCAAATCTTTCCTTCATGAACCTTGAAATCAAGGACCTTAACCAGATGTGTAAAAAAAAAAGTGTTTCTAGGACTAGCAGTACAAAATTCGCAGAAAAAAAATACATATCAACCTCAAATACAAGATCCTTTTATATCAGAGAAATAATAAAGTAGGGTGAAAAAAGATTCAGTAACTCTTCCAACTTTACTGCAATTTCATCAAAGGCAAAGTTTTCCTCTTCCTTTTTTCCCCGATGCACTGCCATGACATTCAGCACCAAGGAGCACAAGTCAACAGCAATGCTAAATTCCTTCCCAAAACAATTCCAACAGCAGTCACTGGAGTAACGGAAGGGAAGGAGATTTGTAAAATGCTATCAGGTTTTGACAAAGACAGATGGTACAGGTAAACACCTTCACTACCCTGCACTGTCCTCCTTCCAGAGCAGCTGGTCTCAACTGAAAGGCATTTCTTTATGGTTTCCATACTTATCTCAATATTTGCCTTACACACAGTAATACCTTACTTCCTGATAAGGGATACATAGACGACAACACTGTATTTTAAACCCAAGTTCCAGTTCTAAACTAAAAAGCAGAATTTCACCTCTCCTGAGCACACATCCTCAATAAAGTTATTGACAGTAAACCAAGGCTCATTTTCTCATTCTTTCTAGAGTACCTTAATTTGAAGTATACCCTTCATGTTGAAGGATTTCAAAGGCTTCTAATACCACACCTACATTTTCTTCCCAAACCAGTTTCCTACAGGGCTGACAACAAGGTCTCACGACCAGCTCACACAAAGACTAGTTAATGTGAAAGAAGCCAGGCTTAAAGGAGGTCTTGGACATTCACTGTACAACTCAGGCCATATGGCTTGCGAATCACCAAGAACAAAAACTTAACAACTTTGTGGGACAAACCATAATATCCAAAGAAAACCCCCAAAAAAGGCACCTGATGCCAGCTCCGAGAAAAACAGGTTCTAGGTGGATGTACTGCTTCACCAGATGCCTAGGAGTCAGGAAGGGATTTGCAGTGAGGTGGTTCTCTTGGAATTAAGAAGGGTGGACTGATAAGAATGTCTAAACCTGAGAAGGCCCTTTCCCTTACCCCACATTTCAAGCAGAAACACTGTACTTTCAAGTATCATTTCTGCACTGGTAAGAAAACAAGGAGACCTGTATGAACTACCATCAGGTGTCTGAAACTGTTCAGGATGAACTGGACCTGTTCAACATCCTGAAAACAAACACAATGTTTTCCCCTTCTGTGGCCATTAAGATAAACAGTATTGCATGAAAAACCATTAGAAACACTTTGGAAATTCTATTTACCTTACACTCATTTAATTTTAAAAGATTACTATTTTATCACATTTTGATATCTATATATGTAAAGAAGCATTTGCAGAGAATCAAGTAAAATGAGTCCAAGCTAATTTACTCTCAGCAGGCTCAGTCAGTCAAGATACTGTAAGCTACAGTCACTAAATAACACATCACACAAGCAATCTGGCCATAATGTTTTGCCTAAAATGCTTTAGCAATTTATAAAACACAGCATTGAACCATCTATAGTTAAGTACAAGAAGTTTATCATGGTCTTTAAACAATAAAGTAGTGAGGCAAGTCCAATGAACATCCACTAAGATCAAATGGAGTATGAAAATAGGAAGCTTCATCTTAGAGTCCTTTCAAAAACATATGAGCATCTATGTTTCTCTCTGGAAGAAATTTCCTCATGCCAGTAAAAAAAAAAAAAATGTAGAGAGAACTTTGTTCTTTCTTTTAGCAGCCCATGATGGAATCAAAACTTCCTCTAAACCATGTGACAAAAGAGACAAAGAAACTTATTACTGCTCTGTTATCAAAACAAAGCAAACACTAATAAATCTCTCAACGAGCTCCATTTATTTTCACAAGGTATCTTCTATACTAACTTCAACTTTTATCCCCATCCGTAAATAATAACAACAACAATAACAATACACAGGTAAAGTACATTTTGTTCTAGGGTTAACAACTGGCTTTTGTGTCAGCCAGACTAAAACATCAGATTTTTACAAATCAACAGCTTTGGTACATCCTACTGCTTATTCTAGTAAGAGCGCCTATGAAAACCCACAAGAACATACACTTCACCTGGAAAGGGTACCGTACTTACAACAAGCCTGAATGCCAAATCACATCAAATTCTTTTCAGAAAATAGCTGATTCTCTCCCCAAATCTATGCTTTCAACTGCCTACACCAAGTTCATGACATTTTGCTATTCTGGGAGCAGACAGTTGTCATTATTTTCTGTGGGACAGTCCAGTGTCTTTGGAGAGCTGTCCCACTGCAAATTGTTTATTTTAACACTGTTACTAGCAGCCTCACAATAATCTGCATAATTTTCTGCACCGCCAGACCTTTCCTTGTTATTCACACCAGGCATATATTTTTCATGTTAATTTTTAGTCTTGCTTCCTATTGCCAGGGCTTTTTAAATCAAGCTAGGCCATCCTTCTGATTTTGATGCCCAAAGCTTCTTCACCTGTCCAGTGTTTTTCTTTTCTTTTTAGGATTATCCTGACACATTAATGTCACACCAAAAGCTAGGACAGAGTCAGAGATGAAAAGCAGAAAGTACAGTCTTACACTATAACCATGAGGCCAGCCCATCCCTCGACACCTCTCAGGGTCAATGGCACTTTAATCTACCACAGTTATTTTGCTTCTTAAACAATCTACTCAAATTAAATTACTATAATGCAGAACAGCAGATTTAATGAATGCCTGCAAACTCCTACTGAAAATCACATACACAAATAACATGCAGGTTTTCCAGCATCAAATGTCTATTTGGTAAACAGAGGCAAATAATTTTTTTCCTTATTCAGTAAATAAAAATTATAGCTAATAATAGCAACCCAGCAATTTTTATTTTCATGCCATATACTTTAGGTTATCAGCTGCACTTTGCATCTGTATTTTCAATTGTTTAAGAGCAGAAGTGACATCTTCATTTGCGAGTACAAAAATCAGGTTGCACGTTGAAACGTTTTTGCTTTTTTCTTTGGAACAAAATCCTTTACACACAAAGCCATCTTTTTGCTTAGGTTTTGCATTACACAGAAGTAACAGCAGGTTAGATAAAACCAAATTTACCATATATTTATGTGTGGATTTCTGTGAAGGCTAGTTTGTGTAAATAAGGCTTGATTATAGTACACAGCTTATGAAAGCATCAAAATAATACAATGCATTACTGACGGCCAGTTTCCTACTTACATTTTCTATGAAGCTAAGCTCCCTTTGGCTTTAGGATCTCAAGCAGCAAAGCTCCAGTTTTTAGTAAAACAGTCTGGTGAAAATTCATTGTTTAAACAAAAAAGAAAAAAAAGACACTAAAGGCAGCCTAGTTCTGAAATCTCATCCTCCAAAAACACTACAGGGATGCAACAGAAGCATCCCCGCTGCTAGAACAAGAACTTGGAGAGTGTAAATAAAACATCTCATTCACACATCATATTTACACAAGATGTTAGACCAGCAAGCTGCTTCCACAACATGACACTTCATAGATTAGCAGCAAAAGTACTTTAGAGATTTCTTTTTCTGCGTAAATCCTCAACTTAGCCTGTTTTAGCTGAAGACAGTCTTGACTAGGCTATGGCTGTAAACAAATTTTGTCTTTCTCACAAGTATTAAGTATACTATGAAGGGTTTGGGCTTTTTTAAAGTTACCAATTCGATTTTAAAAAATCAAGAGTGGAATACAATTATTATTGCATTATAAGTTCACAACTCTTTATATTTAAGATCACAATGTTGGCAAAGCTGATACTTAAATAACAGAAGGTGATCATTTGCATTTCAAAATTCATCTGTCTTGCTTTTCCCTCAATTAGACCAAAACATGTTGATTCACAGGTTTGTGTGTGTGTGTGTGTGTTTCTTTTTTAAACTTATTTATAGAGCAGAATAATGGCCCCCCTGCTAGGCTGGCATTTGCTCAAGTTTCTGTCCATGTAAATTGAATCTGTTACTGGAATTTTCCCCCCTTCAGAATACCAAGGCACATTAACCAAGAGATAAAGAGATACATTGCTGATACTATCAGCCACTAGGCAGGTGGGTAATGCAAGGGATTTTTTGTTAGTTTTTGCGGGGATTTTTTGGACAAATATGTGATAAGAGTTCTCAGGGGGCATGGAGAGCAAAGGGCTGTTTAAACAGAAGTGAATCATTCTCATCTGATCTGCTAATAACTCCGTATTCAGACATCAGCTGCTTAACACACTTTAAAACATTCAGAAAACAAAATTTAGTAAAGAGGTTTAGTTAAATGAAAAGTTAAAGGAAAAAAACCACATAAACTTCACAGTAGTTGCCTTAGCCGTATTTACACAGCAGAAATTCTCAGTTACAAGGGCTTAATTTCTTCTTTAAAAGCAAATAGGTTATTCTTGGCCAAAACCCCCACAGTTTTACTTGAAGTGGTGTTGAGTTTATAGGGGATGATTTATAATCCACTATTTCCCTTGTGGCTTAGAGAAACAACATTTGACTTATCATAGGTGAACAGCAAAGATTTAGTTTGGCCATTAATCAAAGTATAACATAGGCCCTACTTTTAAGCATCTGCAGACAGCTTTGTTGTTGCTGTAGTTGTTTCAGCATGAACTTCCTTTTTTTTAAATTGAGTAGAACTTTACAGCTGTAAAGAGTTAACCAGCTTTACCAACAGATTCAACAGCACTATAACACACCACGACTCTGAGCTTGCGAGTACAATTCTTGATATGCAAATCATTCCAAATGAACCGCATCTTCCCTCTCCAGCTCTTAGGAGAAGTCAGGCAAATTAGCACCAGCAAGTGCAACAGCAAAATCCATTAATAGCACAATGCCACCTCCCGTCAACAGTGGGGAAGTGCTGCTTCTTGCAAAAGATGCAGCCCTGCTTCTAATTTATTACGATTGCTATTTCATACAAATGTAATTATACTGCTCACAGGGAACAGTATGCAGCTTTCTAAACTATCTCTTCCCTCATCTTTTTGACAGTTGTGCATTTATAATGTATGCAGTTGTTCTCTTATTTTATATATATATACACACTGCATAATGTCTTTTCGACATATGCAGTCCCATTGCCTGTCCACTTCTCCAAGGATAACAAGAGCTGAGCAAGTCCGTGCTATTTACCATGGCAGGGATCTGAACACTGTTTCTGTACAAATATTACCTTGCTTTGCTTTAATGTAAGGTTATACTCTGGTGTACTGAAAGCCTTAAGCACAAAATCCTAGACCCTTCAAGCAAGCTCCACATAGGTGGACCTCTATTCTGCCCTGGGAAAAACTTCCACACTAATATATTATTATCCCTACCCCCTCCAGGAATTAGTTTCTGATACATGAATTGCAGAATTAACACTCCATATTTTCTTTCAATCAATAAAACAACTTTAAATATATCCTCACATACTTCACTGCAAAGCACTTTATAAATTACACTGTAGAAATGCAACACCTGAAACCTCATCAATTTAAAAGATACAACCTTTACAAATACATTTTTACAATTTTCAATACAATTTCATACCTATTTTAAATTTAAATAAATCTGTTTAAATTTTGCACTCATTCTCTCCTTTTTCTGCCTCCAAGATTTGCTGCTCAAAAATCAATGCAGAAGAACTTCAACCCTAGACTCATCATCTGTTCTCAGCCTCCCACACCAGACCCTAAAAGACAGTGTTTATTGATAATGACACCTTCCCTTTCTTGCATAGTTTTACTTATGCACTTATTTAAATAACAAAATGTTGAAATTGGGTAGCATACAAGTCACCATATCCAAACTCTATCTCAAACTCTGTTTAAAACACACACCAAGTTAAACACGTGGAAACAGATTTCACACAAGCAAAGTTTCACTCCATCCTTCAGCCAGGAGAGAAAAGGAGAGGGAAGGTTGACGACCCAGAGGTAGGGCAACACAGCATGTAATACTGAAAACCCCAGGAAAATTCAAAACAAGATAAAGACTCACTTTGAGTCACTTTATTTAGTCACTGTGTTTTATTATGGTAAATCAGAAGACCTGATGAAATTTTGTGAAGATCAACTGCTCACCTCTACAAAACTACAGCCCTTCCTTCAGTAGAAAAAACCCCCAAATTGTGAGAAACATTTATAATCAGTTTGAAAAACCAGCTTAAAAATAATACAAAAATCCCTAACTTTGTCAATTTCTCTTAGTGTACTGAACTGAAACACAAGTATAATTCCAAAGTTGTTATTCTAAGAAGCAGCTTGAGGGGCAATGTTGCCATAATAAAGGAGAAACATGGGTTTCAGGAACACAGAACACTCTTTAAAATAAAAAAAAAACACACATCCAAATGAGTCTTTTTTTCCCGTGATATTGGAACTTTGAGAAAGTCCATTAACATGTTAAAATGTCCATTAACATGATAAAAAGTTCTAAAGCAACATTTACCAGCAGCAGTAGCCTTAAAAAGCTGCTTTGGGTTAAACTATACATTATTATTAAATCATTGCTCATAACAGAATGGCACTAGACTCCAAAATAAATTTTGTGGTGCTCAGTTATACCAAGTATTACTCTCCTACATAAAAATCAACATGTAATAGCTACACCAAAACACAAGTATGCTTTGCAGAGATAGCATTAGGATCGGGAAAGATGAAACGTCAGAATCACAGAACAGTATCAACTCATCCATCTTGGTAGGATCAGGAAATATGAAAGGTAAAAATCATGGAGCGGTATCAATTCATCCATCTTGGATATATCTAATATTTCCATTTGCAAATCTTCATCTTGTAGCTCACTAGTTACAGACATTCAAAGCAAACTGCAGCTTGGGGTAGGGCAGAGAGGGCGGAGAGGAGAGGGCAACTTAACCAAGAGAAGCCTGGATGGACACCACACCTGTGCTGTGAGGTGGAAATAATGACAGTGTGGAAAACTCTATTCTTGCATTTGGGGACTTCTAAATATTATTTCAACTGCTCCCTAAACACTTAATTACTGCAGGAGTTGGCTGGTTGGGGCTTAGGGGGCAAAAAAAGCCTCTCTTTGGATCCTCATTAAAGTACAGAAAAATTAAGCTTTGACTTTCACAGCTCATTAATGATGACAGGGTGGGGAAAAGGCTGCACTTCCGTCTTTGCTACTACTCAGCTAGGGAGTGCTTTGTTCGAGGCTGGGTTAGGGAGGCAGGAAAACACCTCTTTCTAACAGGTTGTCATGCATGTTGGCAACCAGGACATATTTCTACTAAACAACCACAG
Organism: Sclerurus mexicanus; assembly: GCA_013396755.1. Taxonomy (NCBI): domain Eukaryota; kingdom Metazoa; phylum Chordata; class Aves; order Passeriformes; family Furnariidae; genus Sclerurus; species Sclerurus mexicanus. Next base: position 477,054 of record VWZF01006901.1, read on the forward strand.
GAATTGCTGGGATTCCCCAATTATCTTGTTCTTGCAATGAAGTGGTGTGAGGGTACAATAAAGGTGTTGGATTTGTTTGATAGGTAAAAAGAATTATTATCTGTAATACTTTCCCTTTTGGATTGCACCTGAATAGAAAATATTTTATTTACTTTTTAACTCAAGAAGCTGCCATTCAAATTTTTGTTGAAATCCTACCACCTGGATTCACAGAGACAGTTCCTTACTGCATTTTGGTTGTGGGACAAAAACAGAATAAACACCTGATGCCAAACTAAGTTCAGAACTTCCACTGCTGGTAACCATCAGTATAAATTTTTCTGAGCCCACTTGCAGACACTGAACTTGAGGACTACCTGCATGCCCAACTGCAATGCCTGGCCAGACCACAGGCTCAGCAGAAAGTTATGTTGGCATTTCAAATTCAGAATAAAAAAGTAGTAATTTCAACTCTAAAAGTAGCTTTTATAAGCTAGCTATGAAAATTTTAAAATATGAAGCTGTAAGTGAAACACCTGATTTTTGGCTGTCACTACCATTTGACCACTATATTAGCAGAAAATGAATTGGAAAAAGGAAAAGAGGGAGGGCTCAGTTTCAAGTGCCATCCTTGCTATGAGAGATATTGATTTTATCACCCTTATGATTGATGAAAGCAGTTCTAAGAAAAGAGCTCTCTAAACTATTTCAAAGCCCACTGTAGCTCATCAAAAATGTCACAGGCATCTCTGAGCCTATTAGGGTTGTATTTTTCAAACCAGTATGGTTCTCCCCTCACCCCCCCATGTTCTTTGCAAGTAAAAATTTTTGTATTTTAAAGGCTCTTAGTGCCATCTTTTTAGTTAGCAATATGTACTCACACAGAGCAAATAACTGCAGGAAAACAGAACATTCCTTAAACTTGCTTAAACAAAACATTCAATACAATTACACTCTACAGACATAACACCACCACAGTTAAACAATAAAGCAGTTATGAGCCCTGTAGCTTTTTAAGACATTCATGAAAACAGTAAAGAAAATTCAGACACTGCATGATCTTGAGCTCTGTGCTACACAGACTCCATGAGAAAACAAAAGCTGCTAATCTACTTTCCAAGTGAAACATTGTAGGTGATTGCTCTAACCTGGGGCACAGTACATTCTCTCTATGGCATCGTTGTCACAGGAATCTTCAACCTCCCTCCACCTGCTAAAATACGTTAGCTGAATGTGTCCTAAAAACAAAACGACAGGAGAAATCAAAACATTTTTCCCTTCCATTTTCTGCAGAAGTGAACTGTAATTACTCCTTTTGTAGCTAAAAACAGTATCATTAAGAATAATGGCATCATTAAGTACTAGAAGCTATTACTGGGGGTGAATTTGCTGCACTGATAATGAAGCTCTAGACAGGAAATGAAGATACTAATTACAAGATAAAACGCCTACTCAGTTAATTGGAAGCAACAGCGAATAAAAAGAAATGCATTTGCAAAAGTTCCTGACCTCTATCATTCAATAAGATGTTGTTTGGGTTCAAATCGCGGCACACAATTCCTTCTCTATGCAAAGCATCAAGGGCTACAACCATTTCAGCTGCCCATCTTTGAATGCAATCCTCTGGGATATAAAACCTGGAGGTTATCGCTACTCTTTCGTCGAGGTCCTGAAAAATTTGATGTATTTCCTTCTCCCCTGCTCCTGCTATTTTGTCTTCCCTCTTCAGTGCTGTCTTTTTACTTTCAGCTGCTGGTGACAAAGCCGAGACTGTGTCCTCTTTCCCAGTGTCTTCAGTTTGACTGGAAAACAGCAACACTGCTTCATTTCTTAACGTGTCTCTGTCCACACTAACATCTTGAGCACCTGAGAGCGGGTTGGAAGCAAATAAACTTTCTTCTTTGCTTGTCGTGTTTAAGGCGCAGGCTCCAAGTCCTTGAAACAAAGCCCTGTCTTCTGAACTACCTGCCTCTTGGTCAGATGTAAAGAGGGTCCCAAGAGCTCCCTGAGTGACACTACTTTGTCCCTTTGCTTCCTTGTGGGAAGGATCACCCACTTCTGGTGCCACACGATTTGGCTCTTGATCAAACACTTTGCATGGCTCTGTAGAATTATTTAATTGCAAGACATCGGGTGTTTCTAATAACTTTACTTCCAACACATCCCTATCAGTTTTTGTAAACTTTGTTGGCCTTGACACTGCTGCCTCTTCTGTTTCATCAGACATACCAGGTAAGTTTATTAGGAGATCAGGCCTTCCTTCATCAATGCTATTTACATCATCAAAAGCAGCATCCTTAAAGGAGATAACTGGTACCGAGTCATTTGAACCCCTGCTTACAGTGTCATGAGGTCTCACACCCATTTTGCTTTCTAGAGTATCCAAGCTTCTGTCATCATCTGGGACAGAAAACAGTGGCTTCAAAGGCTCTGATTTCAGGTTATATAGTTTTTCTCCAAAATCAAGCCCCAGGAGCTCGCTAGTGCTATCTTTGCTGTCTATCCTGAAGAGTTCCATGGGGCTGTTCTTTGATTTAGTTAATGAGTCCAATATCCTTGTAGGGCTAGCTATTTCTGGCTCAGCATCATCAATAAAAAGCTTTCGTTCCTGAGGTGCAATCTGAGTGGTGAAGCTGTCGCTGCTGACAACACGGCATTTCTGTAAGCAACTTCTCTCTTTGGTATGCAGACCTTCACTCTCAGGTTTAACCACTGGTTCCTCATTTAGAGACCCTGAATCAATTTTTTCTTGCCCATATTCATTGCATAATGTTAAATAACTAGTAGTGCACTCTTCTTCTGAGCTGGATCCTGAGTCCATCCACTTCGAACTCTCTTGGCCATCTTCCTGGTTGCTGCTGTCATCCTGAGAGCTTGGTGTTAGGCTGCTCCTCAGCGGGACCACCTTCAGCATGCTCTCTGCACAGCTTTCTCTGGAATCAGTGCTGCTACCGATTTCTTTAGGACTAGGTGTTGGCTGCTCCAGGTAAATTTTAGTTGAACTGGATGTCCTGGGTTCAGGAATTTCAAAGCTTTCTTCAGGACTTCTGTTTAAGAACTTACTGACATAAGACCACAGTTTTCCTCCTGAAAAAGAAAAACAAAGGGGAGGGGATCTCTTAATTTTACTCAAACTAGAATCAGTTTCATTACGAAACAGGAAAATATCCTCACTGTCACAACAGTCTATACATCCTTATTGCCCACAGAGTAGGTAGAATCCGCTACCTCAGGAGGAAAGAATTACAGGGACCACAACTGGCCTTTCAAGTATATTTGCATTATTTCATAAATATTTAAAGAGATGCTTCTGAGATTAAGCTGCTGCTTTTTTGTTTTCAAACGTCAGTAAAGTTTTTATTTCAGAGTCTGTCTTGAGTTGCACGGTGGTCACTACTCTCCATCTGCTGTCTCAAAAGAAGCAAAAACTAAGGAAGATCAAATGATTTAGCACCCATCAATAGTTCTGCCTATACTGAATGATTCTATATCACAGTTCACGAGCAACATTAGTGGAAATGGACTAAAAACTAATTAGCAACCGCAGCAAGGGGAAGGGAATTACCTCATATTAGCAGGATATTTTAAGGATCTGTTTCTCTCTTGGAAGAAGTGGGGTTTTTTTAGTTAAATATTGATATATTTCTCCCATTAACTTCAGAACTGAAAAAAGTTTGTTATGCTTTGCTGCACCACACAAGGATTTATCAATACTCTACGTTACACTGGCAAACAGGTTCCTTCACAGCCTCTAAGAAAGTTACAGCTCCGAAAGTAATAGTTACATTTCAAAAATACAAAATAGGACTCTTAATGTTTCCAAATATGGTACATATTAAAAAAGCTTACAGATTTCAAAATATGATTTGCGCAAAGTAAATAAAGAAGTTACTGCATCTCTTGCATGTGCCAAAGGATTTAGCTTAAAGCTAGAAAGTCTCCTTTGATAACTTAGGGGAAAATGCAATGTCAAGACATTTCAATTTAAAAGATTGTAAAGAAATTCTCAAAAATGCTGGAGTTCTAACAAAATCTTTGTAGAAGAAAAAAGCAAGCATCCAGCCCATTGGGCATCTGCAAAGTTTGCGGGGGTTGGGGTTTTTTTACTTATTTGGATAGAACAGAGTTTTATATTTTTCCAAAGTGCAGCCCTTAATAGTTTGGGATTTTTTTAACATGCTGCGTATCAGGCAAAATTCCTTTAAAAAGTACAATAAAAGAAGAAAGTATTTATCATTGCCTAGGAACAGGTTTTCTATATTCCCAGGTACTGCAAATATAACTTATCAAAGGCAGAAAAACCTTGACACTAAAAATTAATTTGAATAATATAGTATGAAGTTTTCCTGCCCTCCATCCTCCTGGCTAAGACAAGACTTGTTTTTAAAGGAGAAAAAAATCTCACTGGCTCTGGCAAAACTAAGTATATTAAAAATATTAAGAGGGAATTCCAACAGCTTGAATCCAATGGTAAAAATGACAACTTAGACCTGTTAATCCACATGGTTTCTGACATGAGCTACAAATGGATTTAGCACCAGGTCAGAATGACCCTTGCCACCTTCTAGAAGGTGATGAGAAATGATGCCAGATAAACAAACAGGAGCAAATGAAGCAAGGCTCACAGAGAAAGGAGCAAGAACTGCTATACTGACCACTGTATTGCATAAGCACTTTAAATACTGAACCAGAGATACATTCAAAATACCCACAAGCGTGTCCTGACACAGCAGCAAGACACAGTTCAACAGTCCCTCCCAGGAGAGCAGCAGCAGTAAAGCAGAGCAGTGACTGAGTGTGCCCAGACACAAACAACCCGATGCCCTGTGCCAGTGAGAACAAGGGCCCTGGGCCTGCCACAGGTGCCTGATGAGCAGCAGCACCTCACCTCTGTGAGAAGCACTGGGTCTGTGCAGACTCCTAAGATGAGGCCACTTGCTTTAAATACGACACGTTGCACAGGAGTTCAGCAGGGCAAAGGTGCCCTGTCCTGCTTTCTGAGCCCTGCAGCTTGAACAGGGCTTCAGAATTACTGGTCTTAAACAGATTTTGTAAAAATAAAAGTTGCTCATCCCATAATCACCAATAATTCTTTTCTAATGTTACACTTTTACATTTATTCATGCTTTTGCTATGATATGGCAGGGAAAGAAAACAGCAGAAAAGAGAATGAGAGACCAAGAATATGCATAGTTTTATATATTGTGAAAGAGATTCTCCTATTTTCCACACTTTCATCCATAGCAATTATTTTCTTTTAAAATTTCAATTAAATTACTTTAAGTAATATAATAACTTTCCCAGTTTAATAACTACACATAGAATTATTCAAGTTCACTTCATACTAAACGAGACCTCATTTGACAACCACAGCACTGTTGCCTTTAATAAAAGATGTTCTTTAATAAAAAATAATACAGTCTTCTCATCCCACCTGAATTAATCAATATAAAGTAAATACTTCAATTTACATATTTCTAGTGCTTCACAAATTTCTTACAAAAACACAAATCTCAGGTTTCAAAGCGTGCTCACAGACCATGACGCATGAAGACACAGATAAGATTTTTGGAGCTTTGGACATTGCCTGGCACAACAACACTTCAGCCTGCAGGCATGACTTTTAATGCAAATATGAGCACCATCAATGCTCCCTCAGATGCAAGCAGTAAGAAAAGGCCTTTGTGATGGAGGCCTGCCTTGAGCTTTGACCCAGGGATGCAGCAAGCTCAAAACCTTTCTCCTGAAATCTTTTGTCACCTTTTTTTCCTGTGTCATTACTGGACACCAGGAGCGCTCTTACATGTGACACCTGAACAGCTCTCAATGACCTAAAAGTTTTGTATCCATCTTCTAAGGTAAGAAAGGGCTGGGCTTCCCAGAAGTATGAAAAATGCAAGAATTATCCTTGCACAACTAAGTTTTTCACCTATTGACATGTCAAGCTGCTCTCAGGATAACAACTCTCTTCTGCTCTCTCCATCACACTTCATGCAGCTTCCACTAGATTTTGGCCTCTACTCAAGATCTTACTGCAGCTTAAGAAAAGAGACCCAGGAAGGATTAAGAAAGGAAAAAGAAACACATTGGGATCAATCCTTCAAAAATCCACAGAAAAACCACTGGAAGATTCAACATAAAAGTTGCAAAAGAAAAAAAAGCACAAACCTTTATTCTTACACTGTTCAGAAATTCACTGTCCACTTGTGAAAACAGAGAGAGCTGCAACAGTAACTTATTTTCTATTTTCAAATCTATTATCTTACCTTTTTTTAAAAGAAGTTGCTCAATAATAATGACTTGTATTTAGAAATCACAGTTGGAAATGACTACTCACCGCAATTCCAACTTAAGAGTTAAACACGAGTAAATAAAAAAAAAATTATTATGTCCAAATATGTTTACATACGAATATTTCAAGACTGGCCTCCTGGTCAAGTGGAAATACATAAATAAATGCTATTCAATAATTGTGTTCTATAGTGAAAAACAACAATTTCATCCTTTTTGAAAATGTCCAATCCAGGGTCAAACAAAAGTGATATTTGTATCTGCGTATGTAATTATGCCTTTATGAATGACATACTAATAATCTTTCCCCCTCTCCCCATGTGTTGTGTAAGATCAAGAAAACCCATTAGCAAGCCATGCTAATATAGTATCAGGAATCTATAAAAACTAAAATTACAGAAATCAATCCAAACATGTAAGCTTCAGTCATTGTCAAATAGCCCAACAGACTAAATAACTATAAAAGCTACAGTATAAAGCTAAAGTTTATTAGTGTTTAATACAATTTCAGAAGTTCAATATTAACATAACTAATTTTGTTTTCTTCTACCATGAACTGATTCTATATCCAGTCTAGTTCACCCTTTATGGTTTTATTAGCACATGAAAATCATCAAGCTCTACATTCTTCAGCAGTTATTCAATGAAAAATTTGCTATTAGCAGTGCCATAGTTACATAGCATTCCATAGTCCAACATTCTGGAGGTTATAGCTCTGCTTCTAGAGCCAGAACCTAAAAAGTCAGTGTCCAAAATAATCAACAGGAAATTCAGCATAAAGTGACCAAGTGATGAAGCTGACTAGGAATCTTGTTAGTTCCATAATAATTTCATATCCTTTCAAATATTTCTGCACCTTTTTTGTTTATTAAGAGCACTTGACACAGGGACATCAAAACCAAAATACAGAGACTATACAGTACATATCACAGGATAAAACAAAACCTAACAAATCAGCAAATTTAGCCTCCTAAAAAGGTTTTGTTGTAGCCGACAAGAAAAATTCATTACTGGCTGGATTCTTCCTCACCTGGTGCTCAGGCAGTTACCATTTCACATCCTGAAAGACTGACTAACTAAGAAGACATATTCCAAATAAATCAATGGCTTTTGCTAGCTTGGCCCATGAGCTTACTCTGAAGGATGATATACTTCAATGCTTGCAGAACTGGAATGCAGTTAAGAATGCAGTAGTCACTGTATTTAGGAAATCCCAATCAAAGTCAGAGTGAACAACCCAGGCTTCCAAATAACTGTAATCTGATAGGGAAGAAAAACAGAGTACTCAAAGACATCTGCTTGAATTATTCTCCAAAACTGGGCCCAACTCTGCATCACCACTTAAGAATTTGCTTATGGCCGGGAGTACCAATCCTAAATTATGCACCTCATGCGAATTAATAGCCTTCCTTGCTGGAAAAGGAACATTTTTATGGTTTTCAAATAATCACTGTCCTCCTTTTAAATAAAGACATGACTACCGGTAAACTTCATTCTGTTAATGCAATGACTACATAAAATTAGGCTTGTACAGTTTCTAAGCCAAAAGGGAACCAGACATGCAGGCACTACCATGGGACAACAGTAATGTTTCACAGCATCCCCGTGACAGCCACGGTGGAGTTGCAGCACACACATGAATGGGAAGCTAATCTCCTGCCTAATCTCTAACATGACAGCAGTTACAAGCACCAGAGTCATATATATATATATGGCTGCCTCCACTGCTGCTGGTGAATCTCTGCTACAAAGTTTGCTAGTTTAGGCACAGCTCCCACTTCAATGCACTTGGAGCAAAAGCTATTATTTCAAAGCAGCCTCCTGAAAAACTCACTTGCCAAGGACCGTATCACCTTTCCCATATTTTCCGATTGCTATCAAATATTTACAGCCAGTATTATCTCCTTTCCTAACAACAAATCCCCAGTTTTGCAAGCCAGAACACCACCGTGTTGCTGTCTATCAATTGCTGCGTGCAGCAACCCTCTTCAGCAGGAAGTTTCTTGAGTGCTCTCCAGATTGATAGGAACCCCGGCTTGTTTATGCTTAAAGAGATTTGACAGCCTCTAACAGCCACTTAAACTTTGATGTCCCATGGAAGCCCCCCAGCCTATTTTTGAAGCATCTGTTTCTAAAATTTCTGGAGTTAGTAATGCCAAGAAGAAGCGAGGCCTTATTAACATCAGATTGGCACCCTACCACACTAGGACTTGCCAAGTATTTCTAACAAAGCTACAAGATAACTTTACGGACTTTTGTGCTTCTGAGGTATCCTTGAAGCCTCCAACTGTGGCCGTGAGAAAAGTCTGTCAGAGAACCCAAGACCTCACTCACCAATTCTGAGCATGGAACAGCATCATGACTTGCCACAAGGAAAAAAAAAGTAAAAAAGTCTTAATCTAGAGTTTGTAGTCAAGCTTGCAGAATTCCATAAAAAACCCAGTAGTGCTGCACTTAAGAATACAGTTAAAATCTACTGTGAACAGGAAACAGTAAGCTGATTAGCAAACACATATTGCCCACACATAACGTTAAAACCTCTGAATTTCCTGTAATACTAACCATTACCCACTTAATTTAATATTTTACCCTTGAACTTCACAGTAGTGGAGCTAACACACCTAACATCTTCAATTAGCATCACTTACAAATTTGACTGGCAGAATCTTCTTTCGTATTGGAATAGAATTACTCGGAGTATGAATGTTAAGAGCATTCATAAAGTCGCAACATTAAATTTCAAGAGACTCTCACTTAAGAAGTGCAATCCTAGAAATTTTTATCCTTTTCCAACACTATCTACAAGCACCTTCTCTATTTATTTTTGGTCTGAGATGGACAAAATTTTAAGATTGCTTTATCTCTACGGATTCCTGATATTATTATCCTTGTAATGTAAAGGATGAGTGCTACTAACATAAGACTGATATGATCAAGACCATCATCAGTGGGGTAAGACAAGTCCCTGCATACAGTACAGCATAATTTTAGCCCTATTTTTATTCATGTTTTATTCACGTAGAGCTAGAAGCCTTTCTCCTGAATCACTTTCCAGCATCAGTCTCCTGGGACAGGGTGAGGTGCATTGGCCATTGCCCTAGGGATTTGGGATCAGGCCCGACACCTGCAATACACTTTTCGTACGGATTCTCAGGCAATTTACTCATCACTTTGTACCCCAGCTATCCCTCTTTACAATACAATATATCACTCTCCCTCTCCTTGTTCTGAGCCCAGACAGTAAGACTATCCTTAATGGAACTAACCTTGTTAATTCTCTGATAATCAGGAAAAAAACCTTATAGCACATCATTATTTGCGAGTGGTTTGCAAACAAAGATGGTGTTGAATCCACTTCCAAACTACCTTCTGCTTTACCAGAAAGTGAGGGAAAACCTTATACAGTTCACAAGTTACACCCAGAAGTGTCCAAGTCAAGAGAATCCATGTATCATGCATTACCAAGAACAGCCCTACCCAAGTCAAAATCCCTTCTGGACCCTACAGCTCTCCCCTTCCAGCCCAGCACAGCCTGCCAGTCTTCCATGCACTCTGCAGCGCTTGCCCATTTCTCCTATGCTTCCTACCCACTGTTCCCCTTCAAAGCTCCCCCTGTAGGAAGCACTCATATCTCATCAGTACCTCCTCTCCCAGCTCCACTTCAAAATAACCCATCTCCCTCCCATGTCTCCTACTTGCATAGCTTTGACCCACAGCTCAGAGAGGCTACAGAGCTGTGGCTGCCTCCAAGCATGCAAGTCCTGCCTGGCCAGCTGAAATGAGGATGCTTTACAGACACCACCTTCACTGCTGGCAAATTAAACAAATGGTGTGGGGTGCTGCACAAGGGCTATGTGTTGCACAAACCTGATTTAGAAGGCACTTAGTAAATTAAAAATCCTTTCCACACAGAAGTCAAAACATGCTACAGTCAATGTTGGTAAAAGCAAGACATTCAGGGAAAGCACATTTCACTGGATTTGTGACTATGTCAAAGATGACCACAAGTAAGGCATTCCTTTTTTAAGGATAACACTCCATCCATTCCAAATATTAACCTGAGTTTTAAGAGCTCTGATCATGCAACATCATAATTTTTGTCCCTGTTGTCACAATAAAATTATCACTTCCAGGAGATCATCTTTGTCAACTGGTCACATTAGACCTTCCTTGAAATTTTTGTTCTTATATCCGATCACTTCTCCCCCCAGATTCCAATACTACTTCACCCACTTTTCCATTTATCTTGAGGAAAAACATTCTTCCTGAAGAGCAGATCAAACCTGTAGGCTTTCAGAAACCACATAAATATTAGGAACAGTTTCTTAAATTACTATTTTATCCTGTCTCCAATCCTTTGATTATGCTAGCCTTAAGAGCAGCTGGTATCTGGCAAAGGTTGTGGGTAGGATTTTGTTTGGTTTGGGGCTTCTTTGGTTGTGGGTTTTACAAAATATTTTTTTCTCCAAACAAAATGTACCAGCTTATGCAGAGATTACAGCTCAGGTGAGAGTCTCCAGGATATTCTGTCAAAACACACACACCTTGAGAAAAGTAGTGTTGTACAGAGCAGCACTGTAAACTCTCAAGATCATCATTCGACAGTACTGTAATGTGAGGCTTTCCTTCAGGCATCACTGCTCATGGCAAAATCAAGTCACACATTGCAGAAACAGTCATTCGTGTTGCAAAGTTAACTTTAACTAGTCTCACATGACAAATTGTTCATGAAAAAGCCAAAATCTGAGTTATTAGGGGAAAAAAGAAACATTATTCAGTGTAATAAAATTATCTTCTCAGTCAGCTTAGTTCCTTCACATCATCCATTTTGATTGAATTATTAACATTTCCTAAAAAAAAAAAGAACTATCAGCAATCCCAAAATTTATATTCTGCACTCATTCTAAACAAATATGGGTAATTACATTTAGGGAATATTTAAATCCAGGTGTTAGACGAAAAAATCAAAATGTAATTATTTTGTGCCACCTGTTCCCTGTACATTTAACAAGAATTTTATAAATAGTTTGAAGGCACAACTCTGTGGTTCTGCTTTGAACTCCTGTGTGATGCCACTAGCTATTTTCTTGAAAATCCAGATCAGAATAACTATGCAATATTACCCAACAGGCAAATGTTCATGGTTTTTTAGCAGAGCTATTATCCTTGTGTAAATACTTGTCATTTTAACTGTAAGATACTAAAAAGACTTAATAGCCAAAGTTTACAAAAGTAGCCAAATACTTTATCTCTCAGAGATGACTGTAAATAGTGCAGATAGTTCTTGCATTTTAAGCATTCCCCCTCTTGTAGAAAATAAACAGTTGGAAGCTTTCAATATTGCTACAATTCAAGTAACCCATCAGGATCTGAGGCCATTTGAAATAGGAATCAGATCCACTACAGAATGAGAGGGGAATAAAGGGGAGGGACAGAGGAAGGCAGTGTTGTGTCTTACATGACATCTCTTAGGCACACTAAAAATATTTTCACCAGATGTGTGAGAGATTAATTTGACAGTGAAACGTACCATTGATTAAAACTTAAACCTTTGACTCTTTTCAAAACTATGCTTAAATGAGAGACAAACCTTCTGCATGCTGTAACACGAGAAAGACAGACTCCTCGGAGATGATGTACTTGTGCAGACACACCATGTTGGGCACACAGCGGGGGATGATGGTCGTTCTGCTCCTGCTGTACTCACTACTTTTCCTTAGACCCTGACAGAGAACAAAAAGGTCAGTTGTACCCTCAGTTGCCTTTGGAGCCTGCTGTGCTCTGTGTTTATCAACCAAACTAATCTATCCGAGTTACTCTGGGCTTCAGAGAAACCACTCATCTGCTGCTCTATGCCCCTCAGTCCCCCGAGGCTGTGCTGATGGCATCTGGCACATTTCCAGAGAACAGAAGATGGCACAAAGCTGCCATTAAAATCAATTACATGGGTCAATGTTTTTATTAGAATCTCTCTCAAACTAAGTCATCAGGATGACACTCAGTTATTTCCCTGTGACCTTTTTTTAAAATTTTATTTTTGTGTGTGACCAAAAGACACTATTAAAAAAATTCAATTCAAATTCTAAAGACAAAAGAATGCCTTAGCCTTACAGGTAATCCTCACATTTTCATTTTACTTTACTAAAGACAACAACCACCACAACAAAAAGGAAAGGAAAGGATTAGTCTCCTTGAGAGGCAATGATTTTTAGGAGGTAACACAGAGATGAAGTTGCCAGAAGAGAAAAAATTGATGTGGGAGGGCGAAAGGGAGGGGAGAGAAAAAAAGAAAAAGAATTATGTCAATAGTGTGACCTATTACAATATTGATAAACATAGGCAGCTAAATGGGAAATTCAATGTTACTCTATCTGCCAGTAGATGAGGGGTTCTAATATAAAATATTCACAAATAAACCTTTGTGAGGAACAGGTCTGCTGTATCCTGCACATACTTAAGAAAAACAATTTCAAAGGCCAGAAGCACGAAGTTAAGGCAGGATTGTAAGCCAAATCTAAAGCAAAGTTACAAAATGTTAACAACTGATTAGAGCTTCATGTTTGGGACACAGCTTTTTCAGCCCTTCCTGCCTTCAACAGGGAATTCATGTCAAGGGGAGACTGAAATAACAGCCATCATAACAATACTCATAACCAAACTAATTCTTAGTATCATGGATGCTCTGAGTATATTCAGATCTTGATATGAACACTTTCTGAAACACAAAAGCGTAATGTGAAAAATTTTATTCTGACCAAATTAATTCAATTAGTTAGTAACATTAAACTTAGTTTTCACAGCCTGTGGATGTAAAACATAAGGAAACAATTTTGAATAAGACCAATCATACATTTAATCCAGAATCCACTTTGGCCAATATCATATTCTTCAGCTAAAGAAGACCAAACACAAAGTGCAGTGGATGCACTTGGGTTAAGAAGAATTTTCACCTTCATCGGCAGCTTACCCATGCCCTGAGCCACCAGGGCTTTACAGATGTTTTAAGCAGCACATTAAATTTATGGTTCTTTATGAAAGCCTGCTAAGGTGTTGGCCTCAATAACCAGTGGCAACTCAAGTGACTAAATGAGCACATCTGAGCACTAGGGATGCTACAGAGAAAGGAAGGGAACGCAACTGAATGCCAACAAAAAGAATTACAGTGCACTTAATAGGGTTATATGTATTACCACAACCATATATTGCAGGGATAATTATATAATACATACAAATTGATTTTTGCATGGAGGTGTAATTTGGGAGACCATATAGTAAATTATTAATAAATAATAAAAGATTTTACTCACCTTCAATATAAAAGTCTGCTGTGTTCTAGTGTCCATTACAAGCAAAACCTAAGCAAAAAAGTATTCAGAGAATTAAGATTCATGAGAGTAAGCTAACAAAACATAGCTTTTAAATTTATTGTTAACTATTCTTACAAAGAAAGGGTTATAAGCAACAATTTAAAAAAAAAAATGAAACCCCTGCAGCACACAATTTTTTTTTAGGAAAGAAATATGACTGAGGATATAGATCTCTAGTATTAAGGTTACAACAACAAAAAAAGAGGATTTATTTAGGGAGAAAATTGTGGATGGGTTTGCTGCAGAGAGGAGAACATCTACAGCTGCAAATAGCATCTCTGTTAGTAGTGCATCACCTCTACTGAGAGCACTTTAAACACAGCAATGAGAGAAGCACTAAATAGCAACCACACTCTCAGCAAGCTCCATTTATTTATGTGTTGAAAACAAAACAAACAAAAAGATATATGTGTATATACATCTAGGAAACCGCATCTTTAAAAAGCTGAAACCATCTCTAGCTCGGTCTTCAAATCACCCTGCCCAGAAATTAATTGTTTTCAAACTCTGAGAACACAGATGTGCTTGAAAAGCACCAGCTGCAAGACAGCCACAGCAGCAGCACAAGCATGAGCTTAACTCTCCTCTACGAAAAAGAGTGTGCACTCACTGTTTATTTACAACAGACATTGTAAACTTCCAGTATAAATATCCACATACAGTTAGACCAAAATATTTAGGCTCAAAAATCAAACTCCTACAGGGCTTCCAATGCCAGTACTGGGGTTATTGAACTCTGAATTTAACAGACAAGATGCAGCAACTCCAAGTCAACAGACAATGTGCAGTGAAGACCAAGCCACCTCACATCAAAAGACTTCTTGCAGAGGAATGACATGTCAGGAGTAGCAGGGTGTTGGATTCATCAGGTGACAGAAGGAAACACGATACACAGTCACCCTTATCTCCTCGCTGTGTGGGGCAGCCATGCCCTGCTATCTCTGAAAGAGTGATGTCTAACAGGTTGAAATGCTGACTTTCCTCATGCCAAGGGAACTGTGGAAACATCTGTCCCGTGCAGTGCCCACAGTGAGGTGAGGTGGAGATGTGCCAAAGGTCCGGGCAGGGCCGGAGGGAGCTCTGCGGGCAGGGATGTGCTCCCTTTCCCCAGGCAGCGGCTGCAGCAAAGCAACCTTTGCTCTCCGGGAGGGTCACATTCAAAACGCTGCCCTTCGCCTCTCCCTACTGCATGTCAAGCAAGAGATGGAGAACTGAAGTCTTTTCCAAGCATTCCTCTCTCACCAAATTTCACCAAGAGAAGTAGTCACAGATATGTCCATCTCAAAGAACTGTTCTTTTACTAGATAGAGCTGCACCCAATTTTAAAGGTTGGTTTATATCTTCTCCCAAAAAAACCAACAAATACCACCACAAATAAAAAAAAAAAAAACACAAAAAAAAAGCCACCCCAAAAAAAACCAAAAAACCCAAACAGAAGTAAGTGTTACTGACATATTTTGACAAAGAAATAACACACAGTTTCCATGTCAAGGGCATGGTAAGGAAATACAGATATCCCCAGACCACTGAGTTTGCCTAACAACTTTTCAGACCTCTCACCTGGTGCTTCCAGAAAAAGTGAAAACCAGCTGAATAAATAACTGTAAAACTAGTTCTGTTATTCTTGCTTAACCAAAAGGTGTAAAATTAAAATTTAAAAAAAGCCCACACCAACCCACCAAAAAAAACCAGCAGAACAAGAGAAAAGAAAAATCCACTTTACAAGAGATGTCAAAAGAAGATAAAAATGGTTTGGAAACATCTATGTGTTTATAGTCACTTTCCTACCTCTTCTCCCAAGTTTGTTTGTACCCAGACACTGTTCACATTGAGGCAATAAATACGAGAACATATGTGATTTTTTTTTTTATATGCCCTTTGACTGTCAATATCTCCCAAACAGGTGTTGGCTAAATGATTATAAATTGGCCTCTGGATACACCTCTTCAACTGAGCTGTACAGGACTGTTGATAATATAATTAGACCTAAAAACATCAGGCTGGTGAATGCTTTCCATCTGTTTGGCAATAATGTTTAGTTAACAATAGTCTTTAAAAGAAGCACCTTCAACTTCAGTTCTTAAAGTTATTTATAGGGCCATTCTTAACACACCAGCACTCTTGCTAACAAGAGCTTTAGCCACTTGGAAATTATTAGCCATACGGCTGTATATGAAAAGGAATAGCAGCATTTAACATCTGTATCTCTCCAGATTTACAAGCATCAACCTCATTTAAAGTCATTTCTTAATGAATAGTTCCATGGTCTGTATTAATATTATAGTTGCATGCACAAAGATCATAAGAAGCCAAACATTTTTTTAATACCAACAGTAGGCCAATCAGTAATGAAGCTGTCAGCATAAAGGACAGAATAATAGCTTCTTTAACCCTCAAACAGGATTTGTTCATTTGTAGAGTAGAAGACACCAATTTAAAAACTGCTCATGGGTTTGCTCACCTTTATAAAGACAAAAATCTAATTTGGTACTAATTTGATACAATTGTCTTTCCAATAAAAGGCTCCTAAAGCCATCTTTTATTCCATGATAAAACAACTGCTATAACTAAAACTGTCATGAAATAATTACCTTTGATAGCATACCTTATTGCACAAATACAATTAATGTATTCCTCCCTTTCATTTTTCATACTTGCTTATCAGCACTGTATTAGCATATGGTGCAACAGAACAGATTACTGAGCCCTCGCCCTATAAGACGACATATAGAATGAGGACCACTAACGCGAACAAAGCAGACAGCGGGTCCCTTTAGGGCCAGCTTCATCTGCTGTTATATTACAACATCCAAATGGAAGTAGCAGCTACACTTTTATAACTGCAATAACAACAACTGGTATCAGTGTGCCTTTGAGGTTAACTACCTAGATGGACTACCCGGTTTAACCATCCGGCTTCCTTTCTTTTGCTTCCCATCAAGCATCATACCCAAGTGATTAACATCTCATCTACAGCTCCACTTCATTTTGCGGCCAATGATTTCTTTGTTGATTCAGTGTCAACCTTTCTGCGAGACTGTTTACCTCAAAAGGGATACCAAGAAGCCCAGGAAGAGCCATAAAAGTAACTTTAGGAATTCATCTAGTGATGCTCCATTTGGCCCTGTCAGACTGTGGACTTTACATGGACCCACCAAATCAAAAATCTGCTTCAAGGGAAAGCAGCCTGCATGCATATTACAAAGACATGGTTTAACCAGATTCTTCCAGATAATTAAAGTACTACATGAATGAACAAACTGCTATCAGAAAACTGACATTTCAGAAAGGGATAAATCCAGGAAAGAGAGGGTCACAAGTATATTTGCTTGACTTTTTATCACGGATCCAGGGCAGAGAAAGGTCAGCAGCTTTTGGATGCATTTCCAGGCTGCTGCAGAAGGGCATAACTGTAAGCCTGCCACTGACCCAGATGTCAACTTATCCTCCTCACCACATGCTTTACAGCCAATTTCTAGATAGTGGTGCAACAAGTCTTTCCTGTTTGCATTCCTTCATACTTCTCTCACATCAAAAAAGGGAGTGTTTCAGTATTTTTTTTCCTAAAATTTCTTTTTAAAATGCAAAGTGACAAGTCTCCACCCTAGTGGCACAACAGGACAAAAGGGGACTCCACAGAGCATTCCCTACAACAACCTCCCCACAAAGCCTATCGAAGGCCTTCTCCAGAGCAGATCACACAGAGATGCTGGCATTAGACTAGGCTGCTTCTAGCTCACGTAAGCTCTTTCACCAATGATGACTACTGTGTAACTTGTAATATTTAATATCTCCTAACAATGAGCTGTCGGCTGTAACGTTCAGCATCCTATCTCAGAGAGGAGGGAGAATGCACAGCAGAGCATTCCTGGGCACTGAGCAACTAGACTGTGACACAAAAGGAGACAAGGCAAAATTCTATTTGTAATACTAATGTATGAACAGTCAAGGTCTACATATCACGCTGGCTTTTACGACACTATTGCTTACTCATTCTTTCCCTATTTCTTTGCATTGATGACAACCTCAACATGGTCAAAAACACTGACACGCAAAAGGCAATTACAACAAATAAATATCTAATGTAAACAAACATCTTCAGCAGTATAGACATTCCTAATTTTGTGAAAGCACTTGAGCGCTCAAAAACAAGCGAACACAGCAGCACTGCATGACAGAATCTCAGTAAAATGGCAGATAGCAATACCAATCCATGATGCTAAATAGGATTTTCTACTTGTAAATTCTCCTTTTTTTTTTTCCTAAGTCAAGGGTTAATTCTGATGCTGACAGCAGCTACTTAAAAAAATTAGCTTCTTAGATTTGATTTACAGTGTATCCAACAGCTTAGTGGAAAATAAATTAAATTCAATTCAATATAGTAGGTACAATTAATTGGAGAAAAATAAAATAAAACCTGTCTGGTAAATAACAATAGTCTAGCTTTAAGAAAACAGTTAATTTTAGGATCCCTTAAATGCACAGAAATTAGCAAATGTTTCAGTATGCTAATTTTTTTTAATTAAAAGATATTTCTGCAGTAAAAGCTCTTTCATATGCACTACTGATTCTTCATCAAACGTTAAGTTTCCAACTTAACACCAGTATAGCCGGTGGCAGCCTGAAGGTTTACCATCTGCTGCCACCCAAAGTCACGGTGGCCACCTTCAGAACATATGCATCAAAGCCCTGAGATAAGAGACTGAAGGAACATGCAGAAGTCAGCATAAGGGGAAGCACAGACCCAGAGGCAGGCAACAGGCAAGTCAACAGGAAAAAAGAACACGATGAACCATTAGTCACCCTACTGAGCACCCAACCAAGGTCGCGGGGGACGGCACTGGAAGAACTAAGAGCTGTTCTAACTGCACCGCTGTCCTGCGGGTGGCTTTAACATAAATGCATAAATCCTGTCACACTGCAGACATGTGCTACCCCAATCCCCCTTTCTTTTCTGGGATGTTTTTCCCCTCCCTTCTCCCCTGCCCAGCATCTCATTCCGATTTTTTTCCAGTCTCCACTCTTTCAGGACATAGTTCAGAACATACCTGTGCTTTTTATTTACTTCAGCAGCTTTTAACGCTAATCAAAACAAACACATCAACACATTTGCTTACAAAAATGCAACTTTAACTTCACTGACACAATTGAAAAATAGCTCCTGCCTGATCAAAGGAAATTGAATAGATCTCTTACTGCAGTACCAGACAACAGAAAGGTTTTGAAGACAAACCAGAACTACGGGATTACTTTAAAGCCAGCTCCACTTTGCTATTAAATTGCTGCACTACACTGAAAACGCTTCATGTAATAATGCCACTGGTGGGCCATCTATTAATTCTGGTCATTATCCACTAAACAAATGTACTTTTATCATAGGAGAGATACTCTAACAAAAGTCCTACAAACTTGAATCTGTATCAGATGATCACCTAGGATTTTTTTTTCTTGCGTTTACCCCACTAGTTCGAAAATTCCATTACAGGCAGCGACAGACAACAAGGAACGAGACAAGCTGTTCACCTGATCCTAGGGTTGAGTATTTGGGACTGCAAGAAAACCTCAGCAGGGGCTGGCGCACAGCTGGTGCCACACTCAGGACACAGCTGCGGTGATAAGTCAGAAGCAGGGGTGCAATTTCTCCTGCTCTCCTCAGCTGTGCCAGCCGTCACAGGGCTACCAGGATTAAAAGATCTATTTAACACAGATTTATTCTTGTCACTTTTCAGATTTCGCCACCCGAACTCTCACTCGTCTCCCTCTGTCGTTACAAAAAGAGATTACATTTGGCTAATATGTATGAAAAATGTGATTATTGCTTATCCTTGTACCTGTGCAATGTGAATTATCTTCAGTTTGCAATTATTCCTCCTTTCAAACCATTATTCTGAGGAACTTACAGCTCATATATTCTATGACTTGCAATAATAGCGTTGCAATAATAAGACAAATGGTGCAGCTTTAAATAATGAAAATGCTAAGAAAGCAGCATATATTCAAATTTAGATTTTTAAATACTTTAAGTTGGTTGGTAGCAGAGAGGAAAGTCCATTTTCTTAGAGTAAACTAAAAACTGGCCAATAAATTACAAATGGTAAAATATTAACCTAGAAAATATATCTGGCAGGTTTTACCAGAGAATGCATTTTACAATATAAAGTATCATTGGCATTGCAGAGTAACTACCTGGCACCAATTATGTACTTAGTAGCAGTTAGGAAGATAAACTTAAATAATTTTGGTTTAAAAGAAAATAAGTCTATAAATTACTTCTTTCTGGAGGTCAGAAGACACATATAGTTTAGCCTGCACAGGAACATCCAATAACGTAATTTCTATTTTCTAAAGACAAGGGCAAAATTTGCATGACTCTATCAAATCTTAGGACTGTTTTATGTCAGATGAAATAAAACATTCACTCAAGTCAAAAAAATTTTAGTGAGGCAAACAAGAAAGAAGCTAGAGAAAGACTAAAGGTTATAACAACAAATACTGAGAAATGTTCACATTAGTATAAACAGAAAGACTTCAGGAAAACAAGTGGCAGGTGTTTGAGGGGAAGGAAGAAGGGACAAGACTAGCTGGCAGAGAGACTGTGTTTTAAAGTTGAGTAAGCTTTGTTATGTGGGGCTTGAAACCTGACTGCAGCGAGGAATAATCCCACAGCAGTAGGGAAGGGAAGGTAGTGAGCCAAGAAATCAGTTTTGATGATAACTCTGTAGTTGATTTGATTTTGTAGGACTTGGCAAATCACTTAAGAAACCAAAAGGTTATCAAAACATAAAGCCAGCTCTTAAAAGTTTATTTGTATGAGTAGTTACTATTATTACTCTGTTTCAGATTTTCAACCATTTTTGCCACTGCTATTTTCCATTATGCCATTTTTGTGTGTTTATTACAGCTCCCTTCCCCCCACATCTCTTATGCACACATGGCCACTCATTCAAACCCGTAAGATGATCTAAAGATGCTTGGCAGAGTGCACCTGAGAGCCAGGTGAGAGAAAACATCTGCTACAGTCAACTCAGTTTCACAGCTGCAACAATCTTTAATCTCACCTCAAAAGGCCAAATATTTAAGTTTCTAACAAACACTAAGAGAACATAGTTATCTATGTCCTATTATTCAAGCACAATACACACAGTGCTGTAAGAAGAGCCTATTTCTTCCACCCTCTGATTAAATTTCATTAAAGCTAGCCATAACCTGTTTGAATTCAACTATGGGTCTGCAGGTTATGCATACAAAGCCGACATATATTCTAAACACTTCTGCTTCTTGACACTGTCACTCATTGAGCAGAGAAACAGTAATCACACCTTAAAAATAAGTAATAGTGACTTGGCTGTTCTGCATAGTTTTAAAGTCAATTTATCAGAATGTACTACCACCTGAATTATGACTTTCCAATACAGTACAAGAGCCACAAAAAAAAACCCTATACTCAAGATCAACAGAATTGCTTCTAGTTCTTAAAAAAAGTTATCTACCTCTAGAATCATTTTCAGAAACTCCCAAAATAATTTTAGCATGACCCTGAAGAAAGCACTTTATTTTGTAAGGTTTCATAATAAATCTTGACAAACAGTGTATTGAACAACAAGCTCAAATGTACAGACATCTGCGGAAGAACGATCACAGTCACACCAGTGCCTGTACAGAGAGTGTGGCTTGATGGGGGACCGGGGGAGGGGATAGAAAAGACATAAAAGACAGTCATTGGTTACAGAGGCATAGTTATTACTTAATGCACTCTGCTTTCAAGATGAATCTTTAAATTGAATGAATCTAAATAACAGAGGGTTCTAAAGAATAAGAAATTGGGTTTGAAACAGCATTGTGAAGGTATCCAGCAGCACCGTAACAAAGTCGTTTCTTTAGGGGCCGGTTGTAGCTTCAAAGAAAAGATTTGCCTAGGGCAGAAACTCAGCACAGAATCTGCAACCTTGATTTTTAATTAGGCAAATTTTGAAAGCAAAACTCTTTCCTATTCCAAAAAGAAGTTTTCTGCTTTAAGGTACATGAACTGATAAAATAATTGATCATTCTTGGTTGGTGATAACAGCAGCTGAAACATTTAGATATTAGTTTGTTTTTAATGCAGTACCTCTGGTAACACTAATGAGACCTTTGCTGCCCAATCAGCAGCACCTCAGATTCCACAATGTTTGCAGGACAAAAGCCACCTTTATAATTAGATTAAACCTCTATTTTCAGAAACCTACTCACAGGCATACTTTTCACATAATAAACATAAAAAATACCTGCAAACACCACCTTGTTAACTTTTGACACCATGAAGTGAGCAAACACAGTGGCACCAGCATTCAAGAAAACTGATTTTCTCAAGCAAAGTGTACGTCCTCTTTGGTCTACTAAAATAGTCAGATTCATACCACAGCCTTTGCATGAGAGCTGAAGCAGAAGGATAGAAGGCAAGGCACAGATACAGTCATTCTTCTCTGAATTTTCACAATTTAAGGAGTTTAATAATCCTAAAATCTCTAACTCCCTCAGATTCAACAGAAAAGGGTCAACATGACAAAAATTATTAAGGTGACAAGAAAGGTGAAAGGGCAGACAGGGAAAGACAGACTGCACATTGGGAATAAACTAGGCTAAAATTAAATATCTAACCATTCTGCCTAGTTTAAAATAGTTTGAAAAAAAACAGAGTTTCAGGTTGCAACAAGCATTTTGTCTATGAAAATGAAGCCAATTCAAAACACTTCAAGAGGCTTCAAAAGAAGAACAAAGAGCAACATTACTCTAAGGGAAGGCACTAAACCTTTCAGCATTTGATGAAGGGAAGGTTAACAGCTGGTTTTCTCAAGGCAGCACTGTAGCAGGCAGACACCACTCTGGGCTTCAGCAGTGGGAGAACAAGTCTGCAAACCAACACCATTTTTAAGACACTGTGTTTAAGCCAGTCTTGCTAGGGATCAGGCAAACCAGCAGTTACAATGCCAGCGGCTCATTACTATCCAGACACCCATTTTCTGCTGAAACCAAAGCAGCTACCTCAGGGTTAGAACAGAAAAGTATTTTCAGGCAAAACTCTGCGTGATGCTGAATCAGTTACAGCCTCGTGCCCAAAAGCAAGGCATCTTCAATGCTGGCCCTGAAAATCAAAATCCATTTTCAAGAACAAACATGCTATGTCATCTGCTTGGCTCCAGCAAGGATACTTACACATTGATTTGGATTTCTCCATGATGTGAGCTTTAGGGCATATGGAAGCAGAGGAGACAAATAACAGTGATGATGAGGATGGAAGTGAGATGGTGCTTGAAACCAAAGGCAGGACCATCATCTCCATCACACAGACACACATGCACACTTCTGCTTCATATTCACAGGCATTTTCAGTATGCATTATAAAACCAAATAGAACATGCTCTGAACATCTGGGCTTAGAGCAGTTTTTCATTAGGCTCACAACTTTATAAACACCTAGAAATACAGGAAAAAAAGGCAGCATACTCAGAATAAGACTAAGTTTGTGACAAGGAGAATGTGAAAGTAGGAATGCAGAGTACAAAGCCGCCTGAAAAGATATGGCTCCCTTTTCCACACAGTAATTAAACATGAACTCTGAGCCCTATGATATTGTTTACATGTGAGCACACCAGCTGTATTCACAGGCCTTTTACTTCTCACACGCAACTCCAACACTACAGATCTTGTATTTTTGTCATCACTGGAACACTGATTCTTCCCAACTCTGCTTCAAAGATCTGGACATGTTTAGCTCACACCTGGAACACTTACTGAAACTCTGCTCAGAGAGATCTAAGGAGATCTGGCACCACCAAGGACTCCATTGTGATCAAGAATCTTCTCCAGTAGATGTTCATTACTCTTATACAAGAACAGAGACACTTAAAACGTCTTTCTTGATCCATATCCAATACTTCTGCAGGCTCACGTGGTCAGACTAAGTCACAAAATCCATGCCTACTGCATCCATTTAGTGGCTAATAATTTAGTTAGTACCTACTATTGCAACAGATAAGTGGTCTTTTCAACCTGTCTCTCTGATATGTATGAAGAGTGAAATACAGGTTAAATTCTGTACTTACAACTCAGGAAAGAAGATGCATTGAATATGGAGTCAGAGCTGAAAAAATCTTGTGTGCCATAAAACAACCGTAATACCTAATGTATATAGCACTCTGAGGAGAAGTTATCAACTTATACCCACAACTACAACAAAACAGGCAAAGAAAAAAAACAAATCAGTCCCAATAGCTAGGTTCAGTCCAAGAAAAAGAAACCAAGAAATGCAGACTTTAAGAGATAAGGTACAGGTTTTCTGATGCATGTTACAAATGCATAAATTGACAGCGCATCGCTATCTCACACACAAACCAGGGACCACATAAGGAACTATCAAAAGGCACAAGGGATTTGGCACAGCAAAAAGGAAATGAGCCATTACAGTCTGCATTAGCCACTGTCACACTGCTGAATAATAATACACCATCTTAAAAGTATTTGGTAAGGTAATGCTAATCAGCATTATCAAAACAATGCAACAATTCTTCTGGTCTCTTAATTAGGCTTGCAAAAACTCCGTATGGTCCTTTACTGTTTACAGAGGGGTATTATCCTGGGATTTTGGAAGACATTATTTGCATGACTCAAAAATAAGCTTGGCTTCATTGCTGAATCTCTGTCTTGGCAATAGATTTCAATTCCAAATTCTCAGGGAAGGAGAACAGTCATGTATGTCCCCAGTCCCCATTTCAAGTAAGAGTTCAAAAGTAGGAATTTCTACCCTTCTATATTTCAAGTATCCACCAGGTTGTTCAACTGAAAATACATCAACTCGTCCTTACCCCAGCATTGTAACCATGACTTCATTTTTGAAAAACAGGTCTCATCCTACTGAATGCCACCAAACATGTACCTCATCCTTTAGCTCAAATACATTTTGCATGACCTTACATGAATTGCTTAGATAAAAGCCTTTTTTTTCTTCTACTTTTGTTATTTTAAAGTGCAGATGCATTTGAGTCATTTTCCCCTTTTGTTTCATATCCTTAAGATCCACAGCTTCAAAGACAAAATGTCAGCATGCAGTCGATTTATGACTGAATTCTTGAAGAGACACTGAAGAATTACCTTGTCAATCACCCCAAGGACTCTGAAGGTCTTCAGTTCCTCGGCAGGGCTCCTTAGGTTCCAAGAGGGCCTTGAACTTAGTGATCCTGGAGGCTAATGGAAGATATCAAAGATTATACATCAATCAGGGTGGTACTTGAAGGAAGACTGCCTGCTGAAGCAAATGCCAGGCCGAAGGAAACTAAATTTATCATAAATCAGAGAGAGTGAAGATGAAAGGAGAAGTTTTCTGTTTGTCCTTAGTGGGGGGAAAAAAACCCCAACTTGCAAGTAAATAAAAGTCAAGATAACACTGAAAACAAAAATTTAAAAAAGAAAAAAATAATGACTTTTTATATTGACTATGCTTAATGGAACCTGGCAATTGATTACTCAGTTCTTACCACATCATAATAATCAATCAAAGCCTTACAGGTATTCTGGGTACAAAATAATTCAGAGATCACCGAGGAGGAGAAAGCAAATTAGAGGCTTTTTAAGTCTGAAGAACATAAAATACAGAATTATAAACAGAGTTCTCTTGCTCTCTGGTGACCTTTATGAAATCCATTTCATAATAAGATGCACAACAGAAACAATTCCTAAAAATGCCTTAGAAAAAGGTAGCTAGCTATGTATCATTAATCTAGAAATTAACACCACAGCAAGAAAATTGGCAGATGCTAACTATTCAAGTAATGAATATGCTAATAGGCATAGATTTTTGTCCATGCTATGTTTAGCACTTTCTCAGGGCAAACTCAAAGCTGGCATGTCCAAGAAGGGAACAGTGTTTTAACTGGAAGTCTTCTGGGACAAAGACCAACCTCTTAAGCATCCCATATACCTCTGGCATGTTAACAAACATATTCAGAAGTTTCTGGTTGCCAACTGAGAGAATTCATTAGATCTTCCTCCAAAAATTCAACATGCAGCTTCTACTAGAACCACAGACCCGTACCTCTTCCTCCCAAATAAGGTAACTTCATTTGCAAAGCTGTTGAATGTGAAACCCCTTTAAACATAACCTGGCCTCCCCAAGTACATTTTTATCACACAAATGTGCAAAGGAAAAACCTTGATTTTTACGCTTCTAAGAGGCAAAAGTTTTTTATCTATTTTGTCAGCATCCTGAGGCAATATTTAACAATTATGTCACACAGCAAAATTGCTGCCAAGCAATTATGCTGTGGATGAAATGCTTAACTATCAAGGAAAATCACAAATTTTGTACTTGTGATCATAAACTCCAAGATGCTGAACGAGGTGGTGCCATTTGCTCTCCACCTAGTTTTTCCCTTCTGATATCCTTACTGTGGTATCCTCAAAGCAACTTCTCAAAGCCTACCCCAGAGCTGGGCACCTTTGTGCTGGCAGTCAACAACCTTCCCTCCTTCATAATTCCTTCCTAAAAATCAGTACTTATTTAAGCATTGCCCACAAAACCCAAAAGAAGGCTTATAAACATGTTCAAAAAGCATGGAGCAAAGTGTGCTTTCATGGGCTTGATGTTTAAAAGAGTTCATTATTTATCTTCCTTTATTTGTCTGGATCTTATAATTGTTTTGGAAGGTAAGCACTGTCAAGCAGGAGTACCAACTGCCCAGATTCTACAATGTAAAGAGAAAGGCTTCATCAGGAAGAAGGAAAAAAGAACTGAACTTTTTGCATGAACTTTTTTTCTCCAAACCTAATATAGGTTCCACTTTCTAGTGAGCTGTTCGAAGTATTTTGAAAGTGTGCAATTTTTCTGCAATAATCAAATATTTCCTTTGAAACAAAGAGTTGTGCTAACAATTATTCATGACAAGATTTCAAAAGCATTCTAAGGAATACGTTTAATGGAAGATAGTATTTCCAAATCCTCTAGACTAGTATAAAAGATTTCCACTTCTGCCTGTTTGCTACTACATTTTATAACCATTCCTCAACAATCATGCTTTTAAAATGTTCTCTTATGAATAACATTTCAACCCTGAATTAAGTTCATACATCTCTACAGAAGTTAATAGTTGTCTAATAATGCTATACAATCAGATTTCTGCACCCATTATGTCTTAAGAGCCCAAAAAGAGCCAGTATATGTGTTTTAGGTCCTTCTCTAAAATATGACCAATGGTGGTACAGTCAGTAACACTGTGCACACACATTGTTTTTCATATATACACTCTACAGTCACTTCTTACCTTAAAAGGATTTGCAATCACATCCACATCTCCACAGTTTCCAGTAGCTTCTCCACTTTTATCAGTTTCAGGTTATTTTTTTATAGTACTTTGGTTTCACTGTTGCAGAGTCTAATAGTAGAGCCCAATGATGGGGAGGCATCACATTCTGTTGTGAGGCAATCCGGAAGCAAACCCTAAATACCCAATTCCCAGAACTACAGCAATTAAGCAGTCTATGAAACCGCCTGCTCCTCTGAAGAGTAAAAATCCAGACTCAGCATCTAGGCAGCAATAAGGAAAAACAGCGCTCTCATCAAAAACAGAGGAACAAAAAGAAACACAGGAAGGAGGGTAACAAAAAGCCAAAAAGTCAAAAGCTTCATTTGCCTTTAGAAATAATGCACTTATATTCTAAAGAAAGTGGCAGGCTACCTCTGCCTGAAGAAGGCCTCCAGCAGCTTGTCCAAATGCTTGGCATGATGCACAGGTATCCCAGGATCTTCTCTCCTGTGGTCAGGCCCTGTATTTCCAGACCACACTCTGAGCTGGATTTATCTGAGTCAGGACTGGCATCACTAGTTCCTCTCCCACCATCACCCTTTGGCCAGAATGTGCTAATTGCAAGTAGAAAAGGATGATGCTGATTGTGATGCCTCTGTAAAGAGACAGCAGCTTGTGGCCACTCCTTGCCTTTGGAAAGCTCTAGTTTTGCCAGCTATACAAGGAAATGTGGCAAAAGCTCTTGCCTCAGCTTTGGCATCACGGCCAGCAGTTACAAGAGCAGAGGGAGAAAGAGAAGTATACCACCAGCCAGGCAAGAGGAAGGACCTCTCATGTTAACCTCATTTAAGGCAAAAGCACTATCCTGGCCCAGTGACACAAATACCATTTAATGGGAAATTACAGAATGTCCTGAGTTGGAAGGAACCCACAAGGATCAACACATCCAGCTCCTGGCTCTGCATAGGCCAAAACCAAGAACCACATCATGTGCACATCTCAGGCTGGGGTATCCCAGCATCTGTTGTGGAAGTTCCTTGCATCCTTCTACTTCCCAGGATGCAGTGAAACATGAAGAATAGTGGGTCCTGGGTCCTACTTTGGTAGGCTCAAAGCAACCCATGGCTCAAAGCAACCCATGTGCTCAAGCAATGATGCACTTTACACCGCCGTCTCAGAGCTTTCCCAGCACAACTGCTGTTTTCCCTAGATTTCCTTCTGATTAATTATTTGTTCTTTATTTTCCTATCTTCATTCTTTTACCCAGAAAGCTCTGCTAATTTAACTGCTAATGCTGCCTTTGACAGCATTCACCGCAGGACACGAGAACTTTCATGGACAGCAGTGCAGAGCTGCACATCAAAATGTGATCTACCCTTACCATTCAAAGGTCTAAATCTGATGAAATCAATAACTATCTACCTGTAGTATAGCCAGACCTTCAATCGCAGCAAGGAGAGGCCTTGTTTTGAGGCAGATACACTGGTATCTGCCTCATGGGTATGAATGTGCTTCCAGCTCTCCTGGGCTGGCAGAACATGCTGGTCCCTTCCTCTCTCTGCACCAAGAGAAAGCCAGGTTGCATTTTTGAACTACAGTGTGCTGCAGAAGGTCCTCGATGAGAATTAGTTGGAGAATGCATCTTCCCTGAAGCTGGGACACACCTTGAATGTGATCTTGAAAGCCTTGAGAATGAACTTCTTATTTAATGTTAAATTTATATCTCACAGAACTACAACAGTGCATTTTCTTTATACTTTATAATTTTCATGCACATTTAATGAGAACTTTAGGAAGGTATCTTATGAAAACCACACAGAATGAAGGCTGCTTCTTTTTGGGCATCAGGTTTGTATGTACTTCTTGCTAGTAAATTTCTTTGAAAATCAAAAATAATTGACATTTTAAAAGACAACAGCTTTCATAATGGTGCAAAAAGAAACAACTCTGAATATAAGAAGTTAGACATAAGTAGAATCAGAACTAATTTCAAAGAGGAAAAAAATGCTTTGTAAAACTACCAAAGTTAAAATGGACCCACAGCCTGTACAAGCAGCTGTGTTGGTCTTTGCAGCTGACAGCTATGTAAGATTTCAGCTTTCTGAGGGTCAATCCACTGTGACTCAGAGGCTGTTGCTGCAGCTCCCTCTCAGGCATGGAGGTGGCTCCCCAGAGCTGCTACTTATAAAGGGGCAGAGGAGAAAATGCAGCTTAAGAATCTTCAAAATGACCCACTGCTGCCAGTTATCAGCTCTCCGCAGTGTTTGTCAAAGAGAAGGGTCTTGAAGCTGCCATGCTGTTCCAAAAGAAGAACAGGACAGCATTTGCTGCAGCCTGTTTGTCCAGACACCTGTTTACAAGCTCCAGAAGCTGTTCCCACATCACCTACTCTTATGGGTCGCAGCAAGGCTTTTCTCAATGTTTACAAGACTCTGTCAAGTGAGTTATCAGTTCATGGTCACAGTTGCATCAGCTCCCTGTGTTTCTTTTCAGCCTTAAGAAATCTTCTATCCATGATTAAACTCTCTACCCACAACCTTTTTTGAACAGTGCCAAGGGTTCTCCAAACAGCCTCTTCTTCTGTTCCTTTCTTCACCATTCACACTTGCCAGCAGCAGGGTGGTTGCTAAGGATGCTCTCCTTGAGGGTGACACTGCTGAATTTTTGTTGAGGCAAGAAAAGTAACAAAGTACTGTTGATCTTTGTTGTTTCCATGGCACCAAAGATAATTTTTGCTTCTCAGCTCTGAAACACCAGAATTTTGTCTCAAGGGAAATCTGGTCTTCAAAGAAGCAAGTGTCTGGCATTTCCAGCTGTGAAAGAATGGCTCACTTTCTCCTGCGCCAGGCCCCCAGAGAAAAGCAAGCCACTGTGCTTTTCATTTAAGTGGTTCAGATGGCAAACAGGTAGCTTGGGGTACATTGAGTGGGCACAGTCTTTTGAGACTGCTGCGTGTGGCTCAGCACCCGTCTGGCAGCCCAAGCCTTTGGGAGATACAAGAGGCTGAGAACTGCAGGACAGTAACTGAATCTGCTCTTCCGAGCTTACCTCTTCCTTTGCTGGACAGTTCTCTGGCCTGGTGGATGAGAAAGAAGTCAAATTCTATGTCTAAGAAAGGCAGGTGTGAGCTAGTTCTAACACTCATCACCACAATAGGAAACACAAAGCCACCTACAGCAGACAGGAGTGGCAAAGCAGTTCCACCTTGTAACATCACCTCATGAACAAAAGCACTTTGCTTTAAATGCCCATGTGTGTCTACCAGTCAGACTTCTTCCTCCAAGGAATGGTCTCAGCACTCCCAGTGCCCTGAATATTCCCTGCACTGAACCATGCTCCCCGTAACAAAACTGCACTCTGACAGTCCTAAGAGGGGCCCAGGTCCTGCACTAACCCTGTACACTATGGGCTTAATTTCTTTAGGAGAAGGACACGAAGTATCTGCATGTCTCAACTGGTATCTCCCAAGAAACACACTGTATATAGATGTAGGTCATTTCAGTGCACTTTTCACTGTCTGCATGAGGTGGAAAAATTTATGCAAATTCATAATATAAACTATACTGGGCAGTACAAATGATAAGCAGTAACTAAGGTGCAAGAATTCAGGTCTGCTCAGCAACCAACATGAAGGAAGAGTCACATTCCTCATTTTCCTTAAGACACTAAGCCAAAGCACAGCGCATGCCAACTCTGTAGTTCTTACCAGTACCCTTAGAATAATTCTGGGAGATAAGTCCTTCTCCTGATTAACTTTCAGCTATCAACTCAGAGAAAAGCTGTTTCCTCACCACAACTACCATAACCCATCAGGACCATCTGCCTTGAATGTCAGAAAATTCCAAAGCTCTAAGACAGAAGCAAAATGCATGCTTTATGAAGAGCAGAAAATAAAGAGTATCAAAATAAATGTACAAACTTAGGAAAAAAACAAAGCTAAATCATGGAAACATGGCTTTTTTTTTTAATGAGAATCAGCCAGGTGCAGCATCTTGCTTGTGCGAAGTCAGATTTGCCATAACTTGTCAATTTTGATTTTCAACACAGGAGAATGATTTTCTATTCTCACCACTTATTTTTTCTTGCCTTAACCCAATTAAATCTGCTTTTCTTTGGCTCGGCAAAGAACTCGTGTGTCTTATTCAGTATAGCATAAAAGAGGAAATACTTCACCTCTCAAGTTCACATACAAAAATGCAACCTATTTCTTCCTTCTTCCCAACCACATTAATTTTAAAACTTTTAAAAGGGCAAAAATAGGTTGTTCGTGAGTTTTTTCTCTTGTTCTGCACTTTCCAAACACACTGAGGGTTTCCATTCAATAGAGATTTTCCCCGTTTTCAGGGGTGTTTGACCCAAAGAAAGAGTACCTAGTAGGAGTTCATATCAGTCCAAAATACTAAATTGTTCAAAGTACAATTCATAGCAACAGCAAGACTCCAAACCTCACAAAATGTACCCCATCTGGAACATCCTCAAAATTGTACTTGTGGGCTCTCAACATGAAAAAAGCTACCCTTAAAGAACAGCGTCTTTGCTTTTTTAATTTACTTATTAGACAGTCAGATTTTAGAAGGCTTCCCATTTTTGCAGCAGTGGTCTCCTTAAAGCATTTTTAGATCTGTGCAAAGTAAGACGCAATAATCTTCTGCGCCTTTTGTCCTCACTTGATATTAAAGTAGAGAGTTGGGAAGTTGGTAGCTTTTATACTTATTACAATAGGGCAGTCACTGACAATCACACACAGTTTAGCATGACTGCAGTAAAAGTCTAAAGTAAGAACAGATAAGTCTCAAAGGAACTGTTTAGGGAAGGGCAAAGTAGAAATTTATTGAGGGTATCTTGGAACAAGCTTTGTTTGTCTTTTGTATAAGTACAGGTAAGAGAGTTTCTGCTCAAGAAAATGGGAACTAGTTCAGAAACTTCCTAAAAATCAACATGCTGATTACACAAGCAAATCCAAGAGAGACATCTGAAAGTATCAAGAAGGAACTTTGCTCAATTAAGTACTTATTCTGGGGAAAATTAATCTGATCTCCTCTACTATGTGCTTGACTCTCTTCCGATACACCACTACGTGCTAAGCTGAAGAAACCAACAGCTTCCTCACTCCCTACAGGACCAAGCAATATTCTTACGGAAAGGTCAAATGAAAGTTCTAGTGTGGTTTTCTGCTTTACCTTTAGATTCTTTAGCATGATGAAAAATGCTTACTTCATCAACCATAAGTAGTAGGAAAGTATGTAAAAGCCACCCCTGTATTAAACCAAGAACTCTTCAAAATGTTATGAAATGCCAGCAAGAATCAGAAAAGAATGGCAACTTAAAAGAAGGATAACATCAAAATACTCCTCAGGCCTCCCCAAAGAGAATTCTAGCTAGTTTTTGAACTTTAAGCTTCAATATGCTTAGGGAAAAGACAGGCCAGTGCAATTGTATCAAATTCTGGTTCTGAAAAAAATAAATTAAAGCCTACCATAGAAGCAGATGTATCTTCAGAGGACTTATGGTAGAGACTGGAAATTTTTTCAGCACGCATAAGGTATTCTGCAGTCTTCCTTTTCACTGCTTCTCGACGAGTTGGACTTGATTCACCTCAATGGAGAAAAAAAAAGTTATGTTTTTTATAAAGAGAGAGGTACTAAGTAATCAAAGCACATGACTGCTTTGATTTTACCTTTTTTGATTTCCTTTGGGTTATTTATATTCAAACCTACAGATATGCATCTTCTGAAAACCCACTACTATGATTTAAGAGTTCTACAAAAATAACAGTTTAAGCCTTGCTATAAAGTAAATAAAAAGCCTTACCTAATATTTCTGATTTAGTATATGTTCCTATGATAACATAAGTAAGAACTGAAACAAACCACTGATCCAAATGTTGCATTACAAAAAGCAAAATCAATTAAGACAGAATAAGACATTTACAACAAAACAATAAACTTCTTTTTTCCTCAGGTTTCCAGTATGGACTTTCCTAAGTACAAAGGAAGTCTAGAAATGCTATTAAAAGCCAGAAGGCAATAGGAGAGACATCAAGAACTCTTGCTCACAGCTTTCCAATGGTAGCCATCCCTTGCCTCTTGACCTAGGGTAACACATGAAGAAAGGAGTAAGCACTTGCACCAACTACTTCACTTCCCAGATGGCTGAACCACCACTGTGTTTTTTCTAATCTATCCAAACTCTTGCAAGAGGTGAGAATCCCATGATACCACACAAATTCTGTATTCACTCTAAAACTTACAGTTTATGTTTAGGCATCCACATCACGAGCAGTATATTGTTATAACAATATTGCATATTGTATATTGTTATTTGTGGTGACAACACCCAACCAGTCAACGGCCAAGCAAAGATAAAAAGACAGTGAGACACAATTGTTATAACAGAGAACTGAGATTAATTACTGTGCTGAAATTAAGTTAGAGACAGCTATCCCTGAAGAAGACTGAATGACAGCAGAGACTTCATACGGCCTTGACAGTCTCTTCCAGCCCTATCCAAGGCCATCCAAGACTTGCAGAAGCACAGCCTTGACTGCGACGGGCTCTACACTGCCAGGTGCAAGCCAGCACCTCTCAAACGGATGCTCCAAAAGGGCAAGGAACTGCAAGGTTATCTCCCTAACAGCTACTCAACATGAAAGACAAGGCAAGGAGCAGGAGACGTAATAAATTAAACACACAAACCCTAACCAACAGCAGATAACAGTCAATAACAAAGACTGAAACTCCTAAGACACTGATCAACGGGCCATGAAAGGAACCTGAGTGTAACCTTGAAGAAGTTCAACCAGAAACTTGGTAACTGATAAGGAAAAAAACAGGATTATTGTGGGTTATCAAGAATGAGTCTCATAAAAAAGAACAAACTTACTATGGAATTTCTGAGGGGGAATTTACCTTGTAAATGCTTGCATTCAAAACCCACTGTGGGAGGTTTTCAGGGGGCAATTGTAGCAATGTGTAAGATATTGTGAAGTTTTTAAGGGCATGATTAAAGGGAGGGTCACGGTGGATGTGGGGCACAAGCACGAAAAAAGAGGTGGAAATTTCATGTGTAATTGTGAATAAGCAGGCTGCTGGTCAATATGCTTTCTGACTAAACCCTGTATCTGAGAAGCACCTGTCTTAACTTCTCAGAAACCTCTGCTTCTCACTATTTTCTCACATTAGTGTGCTTGTTATTCTCTGTGCATACGATATCCTAACAAACTTCAAACAGATAAGCACAAAAGTCAGACACAATGACTGAGAGCTGGACCATGGACCTTGGGGCCAGCTACCAGAGAGAGCTGAACAGCAAGTCCTTCCCTGGTCAACAATAGTTTAAAAGATATTGGGCTGTTCATGTTGCTGGTTGTAATGCAGGTGATTGTAGAGGCAATAGCCTTCTGCCTGCGCCAATCCATTTGTGGTGAACCATGTCCATACAGATTATGTGTGCTTTAACCCTGGATCCTTAACTACGGAGAAGGGGCAGGTTGCCTGTTCAATTTTCTCAAAACACTTTCTAGATGGCACAGAACAATTAAAAACTAAATACAATGTCTCTCTTCAGAAAGTTCATGGAGAGTTCCTCTGCTGTAGGCTCTCAGAGCTGCTGTTTTTCAGTGCCCCACACAAGAGAAAATTAATCATTGTTCTTGTTTTTAACAAATCTTAAGACTCTGAAGAAGGCACAGTCACTTTTTCACTTTAAATTGCCATGATCTGCTACTAGTCATTCTGACCTCACTATAAAAATACAGACCACCACTCCTTTCATATCTTTACTAGAGACTACCTAAAGAGAGTACCTAAAGTAAAGACCACCTAGAGACACCGAACTAACACACAGACGCCATCAAGAATAAGCAGAAGAGACTTCAGATCTACCCCCAGTTCTGTGGTAAGTGATCTATTGTAAATCCCACTATCCACCAGGGAAAAGTGATAGCCAACTCCTTGGACAGAGACCCAGAGGCCTGCTCTGCAAAAACCTTTGTTTACACCTGGTTTGGGAAGAAGCTGGACAGTCAGAAATTCAGTGCACTTTCAGCATACAATATTATGCGTATGCATCAATTTCTCAGTAATTTCTCTCACTCTAAAGACAGAAGGGACTTTGTACCAAGATTCCCCAACATGAGACCGCCAGCCTTGTTTCCATCTAGGATTAAAAAAAAATAAAATAACATCATTCAATTGTTTGAACTTGAATTTGGCTTTATCAGAAGAGAACAGATACACAGAATTTTTTTTTTTTGTATGTATGCTGCAATTTCTTAAAACGTGACTAACAATTTCACTTGCATCTCTGCACACGGTGTTAATGCACCATAAAACTTTCTTGTGCCAATCCACTGGTGAGCACCCAGATTTTCTGAGACACACGAAGTGGCAGTGGCACAGGGAAAACAAGACATCTGCACAGCAATAATAAACCTTTCAGCCGGTGTTTCCTTCAAGCAGACTGGCAGAAAACTGCTAGGTTAGTGTCTAAGGCTACCATAAAAGTCAAACTTACTGCTTAATTGTAAGTTATGTGTATTTAGTTTAGATGTTTATTGCCTTTTTCCAACGCTCCAGTAATTTTACAGTAATTAACACACACAGGCTAGGATGTCCCCTTAGAGCTGTCTTTGTTCTCCCTACTTTCACAAGACATTAACTTCAGTTTTCTCTCCTTTTCCTTCCTGAGTAATTAATTGAATAACATTTGCAAACGGTTATTTCATTAGAATCTTCAGCCATAAGAAGGGTGTGAATTCCCAAAACAACATTTATTCAACAAGTTCTTGCTCCTTATTTGTGAATAAGATCACTGACAGTTCAATCTGAATACTTTAACAGGTGGGTGTTTAAGAATTGGATTTATGGAAACAAGATTTTGACTTTTTATTATTTGCATCAGTTTAACCAAGAAAAAGTAAAAAACTACATTCTAATACAAATTCCCATTTAAACATCCACTATCTCATAAAAATCTGTAAATAAATAGAGGATATTAATTTAATAAACCAATAAATACTACTTAAAAAGCCCTAAGAACAGGGAGTAACAATAAAGACCCCATTAAAGTAAAAATAATCTTTAGCATTTATGTCATATTTGAGGTCATAGAACTCTCCACTTAAAACCAAATAAATCACTAAAACAAATCCTTTTAGTTGACAGATGTTAAAGCCATGATTCAGACATTATGCATTATTTTTTTTTAAATGCAATGTTACATTTTTCCATGAAACTGTTTTTAGTTCCACAAAATGTGCGTTCTCAAAAGAATCTGTTTTATAATAAATTGGAAATAATAATTTATTCCTAGCTAAGAACTTCTGATTTAAACATTGCATGAGCACAGTGAGCTCCTATTTCCATTCTGTGGTTAGCCCACAATATTCTAAAGACGTATCTCTCTAATTACAATTTAAACTTGAAAGGCATTTTTCTTTAAATGGCAGCAAACAGGAAATGTTTAAACTGTGTCAAAGCCTTTGATGAATCTTTACAACTGCTCATAAAAGATCATCCTGCTTAAAATAATATTGATTTTTCATTTATTTTCCTAGATACTAGAAGATTTATGTTTCATCTGATCAGGATCAAAGCTTCTCCCCCCTCCTGATCACTGGGATTAAATCAGCAATGTCATTTTACACATTTAAAAACTACTCTGCTAAAGCAAGATATAAAAGTGCAGCAAGGCTGATCATAGAGACCTTAGAATAAAAACCCCCTCAAGATTCCCAGTCTCTCTCTCTCCCTCTGCATTTGCTACGGAGCAGCTGTGCCTCACACAGATTCACATGAATGAAAATATTAAGGCAAGAAACCACCCACTTAGTTTATTTTCCATATGACTTTCCTGTAATTATTTTGTAAACTGTTCACACAACAATATATAAAAACATCTGCAAAAACAGGTAATTAATGTGTCAAGCCAAACTAATGCATTTTTTATGGTGTCCATGCTTCGTCAACTGTAATTATAACTCTTTTTAAGCAAATGATGATGTGTTTGTTGCAATGTGCAAGTGGTTATTTTAGATGCTCTGTTTACTATTACTGCAAACAGAATATAAAAACTCTACAACTACTTTGTTGCACATATAAGCCTTCATCCACACAACCACAAGCAGGATGCTCTCTTATTTTCCAAAGGCTCTGCCTATTTCAAAGAAATAAAAATATCTTAAAATGAAAATTGGCTTTGGAAAGGCTGACCAGGCCACCCGCTGACCAAAGTAACAGTAGCCAGGAAATTAGGAGAGCAGCCAATAATTTAAAATTTGTTCTTCAATTTTTATTTCTAAGGATGGCTCAGCTACAATATATTTACAAAGACAGACGTTCCTAACAACATTCAAATGATTCTGAGGGTTTGATAGAGGAAGACCACAAATATCAGAATAATTGTGCCATTGAGTTCATCTGTGCCTTGTTTGCCCATAGTCCACTGATTTGAATGAAAAAGACAAAGGAGCAGCATTTCCACAATGTACAGAGCAGCAGCATCTGGAAAATTAGCAATACTTTTGTTTGTCTTCTGCTCAAGAAGTCTTTACGCACATCTCAGAGCACTTCAGAAGACCTTTGAGAGATGAATCAACTCAAGCTCTAAGTGTTCAGCTCAGTTAACTGTTTATTCATGCACTGGATCTTCTGTAATTCTGTCATAAAGGAAGATTATTTATGTTCAGATATTAATAGCAAAAAGCTATTGAAAGAGGGCCATATCCAATAAACTGAAACAAAAAAAAATTTGGTCAGTAAAGACTGGGGAAAAAAATCTGCCCTTTTCCCCCAAATAACCTTGGGTATTACTAACAGAACACATCTCAGATGCACAAAAGTGCTGTCAAACTTCCTCTACTCCACAAGTATTCTCCTTCACAGATCCAGGATCAAGTCCTGGGGAAGATACGCATCTTACAGAATGGTAGGAAACGTAGCTGCAGTTGCCACTTGCCACCACCATATACAAAAAACAGTAAATTGCAGTAATATACAGCAAGTCACAGTATGTAGTACCCACCCAGGAGTTCTAGATATTTCTTCCTTTCTTTGTACCTGACCACTTCCAAATCATTCCCCTTGAGGCATTAGAGATTTTCTTAGGAAGAGTCAATCTGTCAGGACAACACAGGTGCTCTCCCTGCCTAACTAGCTGCTTGGCCAGGATGGGGGTATTTTCACAGAAAAAGTAGGGCTAAAAAGTTAGCATTACCTGTCCCAATCCTCTGTAGCCTCCTCTTCCTGCTTTTCTCTCAGACTTACTAAAAATATATGTAGGCTGCTTTTATTTAAAGAAGATATCAGAAGAGATTTGCTCCAGGAAGGAATGTCCTCTTGCAGAACAAGCTACAAGGAACTTGTGGGAGACTGCCTGTTGTGCTAACCCCAAACTCCACGTTCTTAACAATTTAAACAGTAAAACTTTCTCTAAATACTGAAATCTTCAATGAAACATTTATAATTGCCAAATCTAACAGCTATAATACCATTTTTTATTTTTAAAAGTTTCTTTATCTTCTTCACAGTCTTCCTGCACATATCACCCAGCTGGATTGCTGAATTTTTCAAAGAATTGCTCTCTATAAAAATGCAAGGGAGTAAGCCTTAAAAGATTTATTTCTTCTCACAATGAAAAGAGGTTTAGCAGCACCTTCCTTATTAGTGGGTAGCCCAGCTGTTATTTTTGCCTAATTGGTTCAAGAGGACCTCTGTTCTTCTTAGGGCAAACACTTCTTACATCATGTGAAGCAGACTCCTTTGTCCATAATAGCCAAACAAAAGCTCAGGCACACCGTAAGTGACAATGCGACTCATAATCCAGCACAGGTTTGTGATGACTTTGGACACAGTTTTATAACCCCAAAATTTATTTCAGGAAGGAGAAGAGCTGCTGATTTTGGAACGAGTCTCCACCAACCCTCACAGGAGAGTGGGTAACCTTTAATTTTCAAACAATTACTTAAGTGAAATGTGGCAGGTGCTGGGGTAGATGGACACTGCAGCATCAAGGAAAGAGCTATAGATTTTAGCAGTAGGTGGGAGTTTGGAATTGTGAAATAAGCCCACTAGCTCATCGTCTCTAGTATGCTATATATTATATTAACAATGAGTCCCTTTGAGGTGGTGATCAAATTCTGCAGCTGAAAAAAACCCTGTAAATATTAAAAAATAAGACAAAGGTTAAACCCATTATAGTAAAATAGCTTAAAGTGATTTTTTTTCCTCTTTTATTTTAACATTTTGAGAGTAGAAATTTATTAAAATGCAACACATTCATCAGAGCCATTCTTTCTTGTTTTTTGAAGAATCAGAACAGTACTGTACTCTAAAAGCCACTTAAAAGTTAAACCTTACATGCTGAAGCACAAATTTGTGACTGTGAGTGAACACCTAGAAATTCTTCCTTCAGTTTTCCAGTGTGCTCATAACTATTTTGTCTACATGCTATATACATCAACTTCATTGTAGGTTGCTTGAGACACTTAAAGATCTACATTTCCTATGAAGCTACCAGTTCCGCATCTTGTAGAAAACCTATGGTTACACACTTGTCCTGTAAATGTCTAGGTAAACATTTCTCTGGGGGAGTTAAAAAAAAAGGTGGCATATATGCCAAAGTTAAGATTATGTGAATGGTGTGAGTGAAACGTGTTTGCGTGACCAGTAAAGCAGGAGTCAGTAACACTCCAGATAATAAGAATTGTAACTTTCCAGAAGTGCTAATCAACAAACATCTGCTTACAGAGAAACTCTCATGTTAAATCCACAACGTGGTGGCAGCTTTTCATGCGCTTATGTGACTATCTGGAAAAAAATAAAATGAATGGCCACACAGCACACATTATTTCAGGGAGGAAAAGCTTAACTTCCCATCAGTCTGCTAAAACGTGTAGTCTTCAATGGCAAGGTATTTCACCAAAGTTAAGATTCAATGTGAGAAATATTCTTGAACATTTTTCTGTTGAACTACATAAGAAGGGAAAAATCCCTGTAAGCATTGCAAGACAGAAGGACAAGCAGTATCATTCTAGCACAGATGAGAAAACACTGTGGTGACAGCAGCAGCAGGTCCTTCAACACAAGCACCACAGGAACAGAAGGAGAGCACTGACTGTCAGAGCAAGGAAAGAAGTTGCACAGGCCACCACCACAGAAGAGAGGAAATTTCCAAGTTCTCTGCCCTCTTCCTTCTTAACTGAAAGGACAAGTTCAAATTTGAATTAGCAGCTACAAACATTCCTTGCTTCAGAGCAAAGGGAACCCAGGCACAGAGACACCTACAAGAACAGTTTGAAGCATAAAGTATTTCAAGGGGTAAAAAAAGAAAAAAACAGATGAAAAAAATTGTTATGAGATTCATAAATTCTGACTTTTTAATAGTTCTCATATCTATGTATTAAATACAACTCATATGTACTTTTATACAGTACTATGGGAAATGGTATCTTTCCCTGAACAATCAAAAATCTCTAAAACAGAAGAGCCAGAGGCAGGCCTTGTAGAGATCAAACCCATACTAGTCCTTCTATGCAGCTGTAAAGCTGGAGGAGCTATTTTAAGATACTGGAAGAGTAAAAAGAGAAAGGGGACAGGAAAAGAGAAAAGGAGGATGTGAAAAGAGATAAGCTGTATATACAAGAACCATTTGG
Source organism: Sclerurus mexicanus (assembly GCA_013396755.1). Taxonomy (NCBI): domain Eukaryota; kingdom Metazoa; phylum Chordata; class Aves; order Passeriformes; family Furnariidae; genus Sclerurus; species Sclerurus mexicanus. The sequence goes on from VWZF01006901.1 coordinate 517,616, forward strand.
GGGGAGGAATCAGAGCACTGATTATCATGCAGTATCATGCCCTTAAACATATCTATGCAATTTTTCTATTCCAGCTAGTAATTTGCCTCAATTCACCTACACTGCCTGAGGCATTTAATTCTGCAGCCAGAGACTTCAGTTTTCTCACCTGAGGACAGAAGCAGCACTGTAACCTAGATCAGTCTGTTCTGTCCACGCTGTGTGCTGGAAGAAGTGTGTCAACCCTACTAGGTCTTCTGATGGGAGGTAGAAACCCCACACAGCAACGGTCAGAAAAAGATTAATGCACTTTGCAGCTAAGTGCTGGCTAACAACAGCTGAGATAAAAGGCTGTGCAGGCAGGAAGAGACGTCTGTCAAAGAGGCTAGGAACAAGCAGCAACCTGGCAAGGAACTGCTATGAGGACAGACTCAGAAATCTTGGGAAGGTCAAGTCAACACCAAGCCAATGCAGCTAGCTGTGTGCCCCAGAAGAGGGAAGGAAACAGATTTCTAAGGCTCACCTGGTCACCTATTTATTAATTCTTTAACAGCCACATGCTAAGCAACCACATTCAGAGTCATTTCTGCACCAGACCCTATGCTGGCTTACAGGTATTGCTACAGTTTACCGTTATGTCTACTACAAGGCACTAAGCTGTGCAGCAGATAATAAATCTCAGATCTTTATCAGCCTCTTGGTGCAGAGAGGTCTTGCAATTTAAATGGAACTTTGCCTTGAGTATTCCTTTACATAGCTGAATCTGGCTGTATTTATATAGTAACCAACTTCTGGCATTAACTATCTATATGAATTGTCCTTTACTGGCACATGTTACATTCTACTACTTTGCCACAGTGAAGTGTCTAAACCCAGTACTTTTGCATATGGAATGATATCACTCTTGGACTACACAGAACAGTCTGATTTGGGACCCACAAGAATCATCTAGTCCAACTCTCAAGTGAATGGCCTGTACAGGGATTAAACTCACAACTTGGTATTATTAGCACTGTGCTCTAACCACCTGAGCTAATCTCAGGGTCAGTGATGGATTCTATAGCACTAATCTGCTCTAAAGCTCTGTATGGTCTGCAATGAGCTTGGAAGACAACACATTCCAGTTATGGACAGCTCATGGCCCATATTAGCATGTGTTTCAGCATCACTGGCAGCACAGTGGGATAAGATGGCTCTTTTTTCCACCAGCCACAGTATTTCCAACATCCATTCTTAATTTAGCTGCTTATCAACTGACAATTCATCTCACAAACTTTTCTTCTGAAGAAGCAGCTATGACTTCAAGGAGCACTTTGTACCATTGCTCAGAAGGCTCAACCCAAACAGTCCTACTGCATCCTCACAACCCAATAGCAGGAAACAGAGACAGTTTTCAGCTTCTTTAGTAGGAACTAGGACAGGAACTTTTTGCCTTGACTGGTTGCAGCCTCAGTGGAAGTACAAAACTACAACAGCAAATAAGGCAAGTGATGATACACCACAGGAGCAGAGAGGTCTGAAATCAGGTACGGGAGAAGTACAGTTCTATCACTCACCCTTGTCACCAAGCTTTCCCTGTGGGAGCCAGCACGTTTACAGTTTCCATGCAGACATCAGCTCACACCCCAGTGCATCTTCTCAAAAAACAAGTCGGTTGTTTTCTTAAAGATGTTGCTCGAGTCAGATGCAGCTCATGGATAGCTCAGAAACTGCCTAAGAGATTGTTACTATCAATGAGAAACACTACTTGGAGGACTTAACAAGTGAAAGGAATTTAAAATAGCTACTGTGTGGTAACAGAAGTTGTCTTCATAAGTGCCATTCAACAAACAAGCAAAGGAAGCCAGAAACACGCTGGTGGAATGCCATGGCTGTTTCCCTTTTCATAAAGTACTGTCTTCTTGGCATTCTGTCAAGTATGCTCCTGTTTGCATCCCTGGCTCTATCACAAGTTCAAATCATAGCCCATCATAATCCCAGTAATTAGACACAAGTTGGTTTGTTTTCAGTATATCCAAAAATATCATCTAGTTGTCCAAAGTATTCCCAGCATTTCACTGTATATGCATTTCTGGGTTAAAAGTCAAAGTCATTTTAGCAAGGTTCCAGTAATTTGTGTAATTTTTGTTCCAGCTCTGTTTACTGGATAAACATTAAAATAGCACAGAGCAGTGCAAAACTGACATTCACAGCCTGCTTTCAAAGGCACCAGCAGCTTATTTAAAAGTTGTAGATAACTAACACAAAACAGAGATACCTGGAAAACAGCTTGTGGCTGCTGTGACTCAAGAGGCATCACATACTTCATGCAAGGAGGTTCATGCTGCCTGAATCAAATAAATATTCATTCTGCCCAGCCACAGCTGCTACACATGTGAAAACAAACATTCCAAAACTCTGACAGAGTAAATGGATCATCTCCCTTTGGATGTTAATGTGCAACATGGTTAAACCAGTAACAAACATATTTGCTTTCTAAATCACATGGAAGAGATCCTGTACTTTTCTAGACGAATTAGACTGACCATATTGTGCATCATTCTTTCTTCATCGTGTGTCTGAAGTTATTGAAACCCAGCAATAAGGAACAGTGTTAATTCTGCATTTATCACACACCTCAGACTGCCCAGAGCCATAATGGATATAACTGAAGAATGGCTGAAGTTGGAAAAAGAAGAGCAATTTATACAAATACAAGTCCCTCCTTTATTACAAAAAACTCTTTCCATAATTTCAGCCTCATGATCTGGTTTTTTTCCGAATACAAACTACGTCCTATCCCAAAGTCAGTGAAAGCACTACTTTGCATAAAACACAGTTAACTTCCAGCCTAGAAGTTGGTGGCTTGCTATTGATTAGTGCATTTTTTTCCATCACTAGGCCTGAAGCAATGCATTGACCTCAAAGTGCTCTGACATGCTAACAAAAACAAAGGAACAGCTATAATTGTGAACCAAAGTTTCTATCAGCTAGCATACTTGGTATGCTCAAAAAGGCAGAAAATTTGAATTCTAGGAGGTTTCAGCTCCTGGAGAATTGTTTAGCCATCCTACCCAACCCTTACAGACCTGTCTTCCAAAGGCTCCCAAACCCTGCACACAGCAATGCCCAGAAAACATGAGAGTAGCAGCAGAAACAGAGGAACAAGGAAATTATGGCAGCTCTTCCCTGCCACTACATGCAAGGTAACTCTGGTGTAAATTAAACAGGGAGGCACAAGAGGTACAGGTAGTTCAGTGGCAGTCTGAGGGCTGTACTCCCAGTTCAAGAATTCATTCTTCTTCCCACTGACAAACCCTTAATATTAAATGCATGTACAGAGCAGAAACAGGCCCAAGATGTATAAAGAGTCTAAGGTACACACCAGCCTCTGAGCACACAGACAGCATGCATTCCCCAGGTGACATAAGTATTGGGTCTTTTGGCAGGACTATGAACAGGACCCTAAAGGACCCACTACTAAAACTCTCTGCAGGAGACTAGCAAAAGAAAACACATATGCACCTTGCACAGAATAATTAACACCACTACACTTCTGAGAGCATGTGCACACCACTGAAAACAAAGCCAATATGGCCATTTCTTTGGGGTAAGGATATGTGGCACCTGCCTCATCTAGCCTCAGTGCCATCAGCTCAGAGAGCTGGAAAGTCATCAGGCACATAACAGGCTCAAGTGTGCCCCACCTGCCTTACGGAAGCCACCTACTTCCAACTAAACAACAGAGGTCTATAAACGTGCAGTCATAAACTAACTCGCACACAGTTTTGATGAGGCAGCCTTGAGAAATAAGTAGAACTTGTAGCAAGCCTAAAGGAACAACCAGTAACAGACACCCTCATTTTTCAGATACATCTCACCACTTATGAAGACATTACATTTCTGAGGCAATGTAATGTTTCAAACTCAAAGTTTCAAACACAGAGGATGGGTGACGTTTCTTCAGCCCCACCACTCCGCAGGCTGGTTACATTTCCCGACTCCAAGTCCTAGGTGTCAATTTCTATTTTCTTGGTGCCACCACGTGGCAAAAATCTGTATTACCGTTTTCCATGCAAAAGGCCACCTGCAGCCCATTCCAGAGGCCACACATTCTGCAATGGCTGTACACCGAAAGGCAGTGGCACCTTACACATGTCTAAGTATGTGTGAACACTCTGTTTCACTTTCAGATGTTACTAATACTTATTTAGACAAAACATCTTGAAAATAATCAACGGTAGAAGACCAGAAGCATTGTGTAATAATTACACTATCCTTATCTTTGAAAGGAGTATGTTATTATCCACATGAAATACATAACCAAAAGTGTTTAAATAATTGATTAGGTTAAGGGTTTGTGGTTTTTTATTGCAACACACAATGAATATTCACATATCAATGCTAGACATATTGCTTTCACAAAGTAGCTAGATTTAAAAGTTTTGTTGGTCTTTTGGGGCCTTTTTTTCTTTTTTTTTAATGTCCTCAATCCTGAGAAGGCATATATTTTTTGGAAGGCCCAGTCATCATAGAGGGTATGGATGTCTCCCTGCCAGCTTGCAGAAGCTCCAAGGAGAACGGAACACAAAATGATCTGGATCTACTCAAATCTAGTGTAAGTGCCCAGCAGAGAGTAGACATTCATTTGCTTTCCACCTTCACAGCCATGCAGGGTAACACAGAGAAATGAAAGAGAAGAGCTGTTAGGAACTAGCCTGTGTATAATTACATTCCCAAGGGATAATATGCCAGTTAAAAAGCAACTCGTTCCCATTATTCCCTCTTCTGTGCTTTACAGATGAATGCCAAGGCCTGCAGAGAAAAAGTTGCAGGTGCTGGCTACATGTCTCTTCATCCATTAGGAACACCTAGACACACACACAAGTACCACCACTAAAAATTTATTAATAATACCCACTGTACTATCTAAGTGGCATCAAGAAAACAGGGCAGAATATCACACTTTCCTAAGGCACCTTGAATTTCTTCCTAGCCTGAAAAGCACGGATACCAATGGGTGAGAGGAAAGGATTAACAGTCATCTGAGGTAGCAGTATGAGTGGCTAGCCAGCAGCAAAAAAGCAAACATCTTTGGAGGAAATTCTGGCAAATATAAGAAGCTAAATGCACGCTGGTTTAACAAGTTAGTATGCATCAGCTGGGCAAGTCACCTACAATACATGCAAGAAGACCCTTTCACAACGTCAAGGTAAACATATTACCATAACAATTACCACAGATTCAAAACTGGTGTGTTTAACCACTGCCACAACTCAAGTATAATAGTTACCACAGCAAAACAGATATGCAATAGCCTCACTTGGGTTCATGCCCTAACAGTTTGAAACTTTAATAAAAAAATCTTTTGAAGTTGAAATTTGAACTGTCAGTTCAAAACTGTATCATGGCAGCTTTGCATCACGGTGGGAAGACAGAACTGATTATGACAAAACAGAATATCCTTCAGAAGACCATAACAAGTCTATGAAAAAGTGTATTGGAAAAGAAAGAATAGCTGGGCTCTCCAACAGAAGGATTGCCAGAACCTTCAACACGAGGAATGAAAAGCATTTTGACAACACAGGCAAGAAAAGATAGGATGCTATTGATAAGCCACAACAAGTAGCAAAGCAGCAATCCTACTGACATCACTGAGACTTGAAAAGAATAAGATGGATTTTACATTTGCCAAAAAGTGTAAGACACTTTAAGCACATATCTCGGCCCACACCTCTAGTTCTCATCAGTAACCTATCGATTATTTTTTGCCAGGACCCATTAAATCAGCTCAGCAGGTAACTTCCATTCCTAGAACTGTTCAGAAGGTCTGGACCACTGCTGTGCATCACACTGAGATGCAGCAAAGGCTTCTGCATGTGTGTGCTCTGGTACACTAACATTCAAGTTCAGATCTGGAGCAGCATAATGCATCTGTGCTGTATGCTGTCACACAAAGCCACAATTCTAATCTTACTCATTTGATCTGTATGGAACAGAAGCACAATACACAGACCCTGAATTCACTCCAGGAAAGAACAAATATTTTCCTGTGCTTTATAGTCTTAAGCCATTGTTGGACAAAATGCAAATATATGAGGTTATCACCCTAGATTCTCAAGAACTAGAGAAGGAAGGGAAAAAAACTGCTCCCTTACTGACAAAGTACGAGAAGACTGCAGAAATTTGCATATAGTTGCATCTGTCTGTTAACAACAGCTTTTGCACACATATATTAACACACCAGTCTTTGATAAAGAAAAAATCCTGTTGTCTTCTAGCAGTGGAGGCACATAAGTCTGTATGCATTCTTTAGCTAGAAAAGGAGAACAGTTTAGTGGAAGAAACAAGAGGCTGTGAGCCAAGAGTAGTTCTAATCCTGTTGTGATTGGGAAGCTAACCTGAGTCTGCCTCTCCCCATGCGTAAAATGGGGATAATTAATCCTCACTTAACCATGTAAATTAAATAATGTTTCAACAGTGCTGCAAGTGCCACATATTAATTAATGCCTAGGTAATAAAAAGGAAAGAGGCAAAAGCAGAGCACTTTGCTACTTACCTGCAGGTCAAAGGTTGTGCCGTAATTTTAAAAGAGGAGATATTTGGCACTTGGAAGATGAGACCCTAAATTACCATTCAGTCTTAGAGAGAAAGATTTTGTTCTCTCTCATATGCACACAGCTAGCGAGTACATGAAAGCCAAGCACACATCATTCTGCATTTCATATCACCTCTTTGCAACACAGTAAGCTGATGTTAACTAAGGAAATGCCATAAACAAATACACAAAGCCAAAGATAAGACAAACATAATGGGAAGATCCATACCTTGAACACCTTCCAGAAGCAGATCAACCCCCTTCCGATAAAAGCTTAAGGCAGTTTCATAATCTTCTTCCTCCTCCTTCTTCAAGGCCAGTTTTATTAACTCGCCTGCTTTCTCCAAGTAATCTTGTTTGCCCGGCTTGGGTTTTAAGCTTCCAGTAAACAAACTATGGCTTTCCCTCTCTCCTTCGGGTTTGCTCCACTCCTGCTCAGGTGCCAGTGTGCTTTGTGCTGGGAGTTCAGAAGAAACGCAAAGGCCAACAGCTCTACTGGGAGAACTTTGGTTGGATGCCATTCCATCATCTAACTCAGCAAGAGAATCCACATCGACTGTCAGAGAGATCAGGTCACTGTCACTAGAGAAGCCTGAAAGTTAGAAAGACATTTATTACTTCAGCTTAGGAACCTTCAAAATTCTTTATTTCATCCAAAGATTTAGCTTTCTTTTCATTTATGCAGCTTCCTGAGACAGTGCAAATAAATTCCCTGCATGTAAAGCTGTCTTAAAAAAATTTTAGTACCTATAGAAACATGCTTTTTAAAATTAACTAGCAACTTTGCAGAGCAAGCGGTCTTCAATTTAGTACTGGGAATTAAGAGACCAACATCTAACACCCAATTTAAACTTTCAAAGCCAGCTTACCACTGGGCTTCAGAAAATTACAAAACTAACCCTCTCTGTGAGAGTGCTATTAGAAAAGTCAATCAGCAGGAGGCAAATTACTGTTGCAAGAAATCCCAAAGTACTGTTTAAATCAGTAAGATGAAGCATCCAAAAACACTAAATTAGGAGTTTGAATTAACACGGAGTTACTGTCAACTTATGTATCATACAGTACTCTTAACACCCATCTAACACACACAGCCTTCTTCTATTGCTAACATGGTAAAATGGATTAGTTAACACCTCCTTCACTCAAATTTGAGCTAACACATTTTATTTTACATTTGCTATAAGCCAATATTTCCTTGCTGCAAGCTGACCTTTAGTAACTAAACCACAGGAATTTTGCAAGGTTATTTGGGAATAAATGGCAACACATACACCATTTCATTCTGTAAGGATTATCATCCACAGAAAGCATTCACTCAATTAAGACTTTCAATTATGCCTACTTAAATTCCACAAATGTAATGGAAACAACTTCTACATCTCACCTCCACATTCCGATTGGCTCGTAAGTGTCACATCATCAAGCCCACTTAAATCCTTTCGAACTGAAAAGGACAAGAATGACAAAAATGTTTCTGACATCCTTTTGTACAGAAGATTACATGTTCACTTGCCATCAAAATGAAAGAGCATGACCCTCCTACAGGTTAAAGTACATAATATGAAAGTGCTCTTTGACTGACTATCAGAGATATACATTTGGTAACACACCATTAAAATTGTGACAGTGGTATTAGATTTGCCATTTCTCACTGCTTCCAAGATTTAAAAACAAAACACGGGTGCTTGCTTGGTGGGGTTCTAATTCAAACCTACCACCTAATTTCAATAGCAGCAGGACTATAATCCCTATCTCTCACTGCCCTGATGATTTACAGCTAAGGAGACCTTAAACAGAAGAGCCTTCAAGGCTGGGATCTACACACCATGGGGAAAAAAAAAAAAAGCCAGCTTTCAAGTATGTTGTTCCAGAATAGTACCCGGCATGAGACATACAGAGCGTGCCACAAATTTGGCAGTGCCACCTGGATATCAAGTAGCAGTTTGTTTTATCACCTTGGCACACGTACCCACTGAGGCAATAAAACAGGCAACAAGGTCAAGACATTTAGCTGTTTTTACACACAGAGAAAGTAAATTGTGAGCTAAAACCTAGTGTCTGTTTTCTCCTGTATCACTGATAGAGTGAAGAGTTTATCCACAGAAGCTGACTCAAAGGCAACTAATTCAAACTTTTTCATTTTACAACTGTAGTTACAGGAAGTTTACAATTTATGGAAGAGGAGTAAGAAGGCACTGCAGAAATACTGCTTTTCTAAAAGCCAACAGTTCCTTTATCATGAGTGAGAGGAAAAAGACATGAAGGAGAACAAATTACCAACCACTCTGTCTGAAAAGCAAGGGACAGTGACACTTAGTGACACAAAACTACTTGAGAGGAGGGGTCAGGGTACACAGAAGACAATGCTCCTGATCTTCTCATGGAAGTGAGATAAAGCGAAATGTCCATGCAGAGAAGAAAACTGCCTGCTTAGCCCCAAATCCTGCAAGAAAGGAGGAAAACTCACAACAGAAAGTTGGAGGAAGACAGAAGATTCATTAACTGCTGTAATAATAATGGGCTGTTCACCTGCTCAATTTAGGGACAGCAATAAAACTCGGGCATGGAAGACTGAGAATGTATTCAATTACATTTAGAGGAATTAAGTGGTCGAAGCAGAGCAGATTGGTGGACAAAGGGTGCAGATAGAGAGCACAAATGGAAAAGCTGGGGCTTGTGGGAAGGGTGTTCTGGTCACCCAGATTAGACGAAATAGTGCCCATCCACACAGATTTCATACAGACTCAAGTTCCCCTCCCCACAGGTCAAACAAAACCACGTTTGCTCTTCTCTTGTGGCCAACTGGACCAGAAGTTGTATGAACACAACAAGCATGGCACAGAGCCTGAGCTACTAAACTTTTCATAAGGTCAGGTTTAGAGCCCAGACTGCACCACACAACCACAGTTACAGGGCTTCCATTTAGCTCATGGAGTAGGAAGGGTCTGAACTGCACAGGCTGTTTTTGGGAAGGTAATGTACACATGGTAAAACAGAAAGAGCAGGAGTGAAAAAAAATAGATGAAGTGTTCTAAAGAATCTGGTAATTGGTACAGAAAGACAAATGGGGAGAGCAAGTTGGACATCTGAACATCATCCCATGTATTCAAAGAGAAGGAAGAAGTGACTATCAGGAATAATAGATGAGTATAATAATGCTGAAATTGAACATAAGTTTCTCTTCCTGTCTCTGCCTTATGAAATTTCATCAGGAATCTGAGGAATAAACATAGTTTCCAAAAATCATTGGAAAGCCTGGGTAATCTGACCTCTTGAAAAGCAGATTCCTGTAAAAGCATGAACTACCAAAGCACTTTTACAAGCAAGATAACTGTTGCTTATTTTGGTACAAAAACATTTCTAGTACTCTCAATTTGCACCTTCTACCATTAATGTGCACACCTTCTACAAAATGAACTTTGAAAAGAACAGATAAAAGCAAGAAAACACAACCCACCCTTATAAGCAAATAGCAGCAGCACCTGCTAGGAAATGGGTTTGATACTTCTCAATAAAACAGCCTGAAGGAGCAGTGCCCACGTGAAGGCCTTTGAATGCTCACAACAACAAAAAAAACCCAGTGAACTAGTCACAGTTAACTACCACAATCAGACTGGGAAAAATCAGATGCGGGCAGGAGGCCTTGAGGAGAGGCAGGGAGAGGACTCAAGGCAGAGTATTGCCACTGCCATCTAGAGGCCTTAAAGACAGATGTTTCCTTTTGTCCCTAGTCTACCCTCGCCCCCCACCCCAAAATCTGGTTTCAAACATAAAAAGAAATAAGCTGGAAGACACATAGGTTTTTTGAAAATAAAACTCCACAAAAGTCTCATTAAGCATCTTGAAATCCCGTGCTCATAGTTGTTGCAAGTATCCCATAAAAGCACTCCAGCAGATTCAGAAGGGTATCAAAGAATTTTTCTACTTTACAGCATTTTTTCTTTTCAGTATTTAATCTCATATAAAGGAAGTGGTTTTCTTCTTCTAAAAGTGAGGCCCTTGTGAATAAAGAATAGAAATGTTCACGTTAAGCACTTAGAGAAGCACTTTTTCTTTTATAAGGCACAGCGTAAAGTGAGTGCATTGTCAGAATCTGGAATGTCAAATTTCACAGAAATCATGCCTCTTTAAAACTAGTTAGTGGTACTTATTGTAATTACCCTCTGTAATTAAACAGCTCTATGCCTTTCTTGTCACAGAACAAAATATTGTGGGGACATTCATTCATAGAAATCATAGAAAATACTACAAAATAAAATGCAAAGCTCGCTTCCCATATAGAATATATTGCACAACTAAGCACAAAGTTATTGGCAGAGAGAGATCCCAGTGGCAAGTCATACAACTTCGAGGAAGAAAAAAAACCACCACCACTATTAGAAAACACAAGCAGTTTTCATTATTCAAGAATTGTTTTACCAAAGCAAGTTCTATGCCAGAAAGACCTAAGGAAATTGAGCAGTTAAGAAAAAATCCCCTCCCAAATAAGCTTAATAAGTGTTTCTATAATAATGTGTATTTATATACGAGTGCAAAATAGTTCCAAAGGAAAACTTCAGGGTTGGAGAAGAATCTGTTAGAAAACACAAGGACCAAGCACAACTCAGGAATACATAAATATCTAGAAGATTGCATAGTACACAGAGATGTTTAAGTTAGCTCAGACTCCAGAGGCAGGCAAGAAGCCCTAGTAGTATCTCTTTGGGCTGACGGACCCTTCCTTACAGATACACTATTATTTAGTCCAAATGAAGTGCCACTAAAATTACTCTACACGTGGAATCCAAGCCATCATGTACATCTTTAGAAGCAAACTTTCAGAAGTGCAGACAGATCTCTGCTGATGCAGGCAAACAGAAACTGGATGGCAACATTCCATAAGCAAACACAGCACTTGTCATTTATGAGCTGCTTTAAAACAGATCACTCTGTAAGGTTACATGAGAGAAGAAAGCAAACCTTCAGAGCTGCAGTCAGACAGGTTGTCAGTCACAGAGTCAGACAGAGGTTCAACAGGACCAATCAGTTCAGAACCATCATGCACCTCTCCACCCTGGACAGAAAAAGGGAAAGGAATTATTTAGCTGCTGTGCTCCATGGAAATTCTCATTATATAGAAGTGATAGCCAAGATTATATTTCCTAACCAGTGAATGCTTCATTACTTTAGAGTTAATGCATTTAAATAAACTATATAAGCCTGCAAAATTAAACAGGGACTTTTGGTTAGGCCGTGTTCGGTTCCCACAGGCTGTCTAGATATCTAAACTGTTAGCCCACTGCAACTTCAGAGTTCTGCAGCAAGTCTGCCTGCACACTGAAGTCTAACAGGGAGAGAACAATGATGCTGCTGCTCCCTTGTGTCACATACAGTCTGTGCCATTCAGTGGTGCTCCCAAGCTCAGCAGGTCCCTCACACAGGACTGCTTGCCCATCAGAATAATGTCCCACCCATGACCCACTATCTTGAGTTCAGTCATAGTCAAGACTGGACAAAGACACCAAGATACATTATTCCTTCTCAAGCCTGAAAGAAACCAGAGATAAGTGAAGTAACAATAGGAACAATTACTTGCACTAGAAACCACCTTTTTTTTTTAATTTCTGCTTCAAATCTTAGGTGCACACTTTCCACACAACTTTAACAAAAACTACACCATTTTCAAGGCTGTGTTACATATGGACATTGCTAGTCTGTCTTGAACTAGCCTAGCACACTTTCAACCTAGCCAGCTCATTCTTATGGAGTTTATAGTACATAGGCACACACAGCACTGCCTTCAGTTGTTTCTAAAAATTCATTGTCCAAGTCTCTCTGTCCATGGCTATTTGCACTAAAATCTGAAAAGGAACAAAATCCCCCATAAAGAGAGCTAAAGGACACAGGCTGAGCTGGTGACAGGAAAACATGACACCACATCAGATACTAAATGAGCCTCAATTATTACATTTACAAAATTCCCCTTGTAGACATAGCTACTCCTAAAAAATTAATGTTTTTCTAGTTTTATTTGTTTCCTTGCAAGGCAAGGCAAGGTCCATTGGAGGCTCAAACTAGTACTTTTATTAAGCAAAGGAGGAGAAGAGAGCTCTGAAAAAGTACCCAAAAAACACAGAAGTATTCCCAAAGAACTGAAAAAATGCAAATGCAAATAAACTGAGAAGTAAAATATTCTAACTCAATCTCCCACTTATTGTTGCCACCAATGCTTAAAGAAAATTATTTTAAGCATCTTAAAGAACTCTGCAATAACTTCATCGTGAAACCAAGATTTTAAGGTTCAGTGTAATTTTGCATTTACGTATGTATCATTTAAATATACTTAGTACATTAATGTGTTTAAGTCCCATCTCAGCCAGATGAGCATTTCCTTAATTTCAGGGAGTTACTATCATTGTTACATATAAGTTCATGCTTGTAAGTTTGCAGAATGTTAGACTAAACTACTGAAAATAAAGAGGTTTGAAGGAACTACTGAAAACAAACCACTTCAGCTGTAATAAAGAGGAAGTCTGTATCAATGTATTATCCTAATATACGTTATGAAGTGGTTCTCATGACACTGTGCATGCAGCACGTTGGACTAATTATATGCCAAGTTTGTTGTCGTGGACCTGAGTCCATAAGAGACCATATGGTAGCAGTCTAAACAGTCTTCATTCCTTTGGTTTGAAACCATAAACACCTACTTAAAATACAAAAACAGTGACAATAATTTTATTATTTCCCCACTGAACATCGAGATCTATCATCACAGGTTTTGCTCATCATTCAATTAAAAAAAAAATTTCAAATCCCTTCACCTGAAGTTCCTGTAAAACTTTCCACCTTGTAGAGGTGTGGCACGGCTTGTTTTTTTAAAGCCACATTTCTAGAGTGAATGGAAAAGCCCCAGTCCCTTCAAAAAGCATGTCAGATCAGCTCACTCTCACTCCACAGTTTATAAAGTAAAGCAGAATCAGCACTATACTTTATTTACATCAGTAAGAAGCAAATACTTCTGCAAATACTAACCAACCTTAAAAAATTCTTCCAGCTGTTTGCTGTTATAGAGAGCAGGGATATTGGCAGAAAACTGCAACAGATCTTCAGCACATTGCCTTCTTTCTTCAATCACAGTTTCATCAAATCGCCCTGGAAGAGACACATAGATTGGCAGTTTTAGAAATAACTACACATTTATTTTGCAATAATAACTACAACAATGACAACAACAAAAAAACAAACCAGACAAAAGCAACCTTCTGGAGACAATGCCCTGAGTCTATGAAAGTCACTCCAATGCTTCAGGAGAATATAGCAAATCTTCAAACTTCCTATTCTCAATTGTCCCTAGAGTCCCGTCTTCTGCAATCCACTCGGATGATGAAAGCTGGCAGCTACGACAAGAATCCTTCGCCCTCTCATCGTAAGAATATGTGAGGCAACACTCTTGATTAGCCAAGAGACACTAACGGATGTCCAGTGTTATCTAACAATAAATGATACATGCACAATTTGACAATATGCCAGTCAGTGTCAGCCTTGATTACGGCCCAAATCCTGTAAGGAGCTGAGCAATCTTCACATATTCTCAAGAATAACACACAATATGAGCGGATAGTAAACAAAGTATTGCCAAAAGCCCCCAAACAGATCATCAATTCCAAGGTGCCATTTATGGAGGAGACAAAGTGTAGGGGAGATGGTGAAGCCCTGCCACCACACACTGAAGCTTTCCTCTGAAGTAGCTCCATGCAGACAGGGTCTCATCTCCTTCTGGATTCAAGAGGTAAACAGGGCTGGGAAGCAGCTCATTTGCTAAAATGTATGAGCCTTTCTTTTTCCCTACCCAGCACCCAAAACATTCCAATTAGAAAAAAACATACTTAAAAAACAATCCCATAGTTCACCTGAAGAGATTTGCTTCTCAGGAGAAAACCCTTGGATTGCTACCTTACATTCACATCCTTCACAATTGCACACAACTTATTTTAGCTTTTTATATCAATATCACTTTGTTGTTCAAATAGTTAAAAGTTTACAAAAGAAAAAGGGCAGAGGTTAACAGTAATAATTGGAGGAGAATAGAACAGATATTGCAGCAGCTATACAGAGGGGAAAAAAAGGACTGGGAAGACAAGTTCAAGAAACAGTATTACTATAACAGCATGACCAGAAAAATAAGAACCACCTGTGACAGCTCTGTGGCATTAACCTTTGAAGAGGACAAAAGAAACATTGAATACAAAAGCAAAATTCATTTATACTTAGAGCAAGCAAAAAATAATCCCAGAAGAAAGTATCAATGCGGGATTCTTTCTAGAAATTCTTCAAGTAAATAGCTCCTGCCCATGCGGTACCAGAAAAAAAGAAAATAAAACTAAAAAGACACACACATACTCACAAGATCACAAACAAAGCTTTTGGGGCTTATTTTTCCCATAAAAGAAAAGAAAAGACATCATTGGGCTAATTTTCAGCTGGATTGGTTCCGTACCTTGCTCACCCTGCCGTTTCAGCTGTACAAACATGATCAGCCGTACAAAAGAGTGAGCAACAAGCAAGCAGAAAGAAGGCAAAAGCAATGCCACCACACTGAGTGGCAACACTGAAACCAGGCTCTATTAAACTGCTCATCAAGCTTCCTATGTCTTCAGAGCAACACTGAGTGTGCATTAGAACTCTTGGTTCATTCCATGCAAAACTGGACATCAAAAAAACCCAACTTCTCCCAGCAAAGCACAGCAGCATGGGCCAGTTAAATGAATCTACAAAATAACACGCACTGTGATAATGCAATAGAAAATCAATCGTGAAGAAGTAAACACCTAACAATACCAGAAACAGATAACTTTCGTAAGAAAATAATTTTATAAGATATTTTTCCTCATTTCCCAGGAATCTCTCCCTGTTCCACTTTATCATCAAAGCCAATAAAAACTAATTTGCCTTATCCACATCTTCCCAGTACTTCCACAGGGCCCCAGACAGGACACACCAGGACCAGCACCACCACACTGACCAGTGTGCATTCCCCAATTGCCAGGCAGCTACAGGTATGAGCTGAGCCTGCCTGGCCTTTACCAGCACCAAAGTATGTGCTCTCTTATTCAGCTGCCGTTTCACAGACTTTGCAGAAATATAATTACATTTGCAACCACCTTCACACTGAAATTTAGCTGATATTAGCCACAGGAGTAAGAGGTTCAACCTCCTGAGAGCACAATTACACAACTCTTAGTTTCTTAGGAAGCTGACCTTAAACAAAAATACATATTTGAACAGAGCTGTTGAAACATCCCTCACTGTCACATTTTCCAGCCCTTTAGCATCATAATACACTATCAGGACAACTGCTTATAGAACTAGAGGACTCTGGGGAAAGGGAAGAGCATCATTCAGTACTGGTTCAGTTCACAGACTAGCTGGCATCTTGCTGGCAGTTTAAGTCCCAGGCAAGCCTCTCTAACTCCTTCCCCCTCTTCCTTTTTTCACACTTTCAAGGAATCTTGTATTGCTCAACATTTTCATTATCACCCTTTTCAATGAGAGATTAAAAGGTGCTTACATAGCCAGATGCCTTTTTAAACATTTCTATCAGAAAGTCATACTGCATCTAAATCACCATTATTTCTGCTACATCTCTCAGACACATGTAATCTTCATTATAAGGGACCATGTCTTTCCAAGGTTTTCAAGAAGTGACAACTACAATTTTAGCACATAAAACATGCATTAGTACAGTTCTGCTATTCCTCCAGTGATGATCCAGTCAAAAATTCTTATCTACATGAAAGCCAAATGTAAATTCCTGTAAAGAGAATCCACAATTAATTCTGTGAAGCAGACCTGAACAGCAAAACACCCAGCAAGGTTTGTGTACGTGTTTCAGTCAGTTTCTCACAAGACTTCCTCCTGTGACACCGAATTCTTAAATATTCTACTTCAATGTAAATCAACTTTCTGACTCACACAAGCAGTATCTGGGGGGTTTGGGGTTTTTTGGCAGGGCTGGGGCGGGTTTTAGTATTTTTTAATACTAGAATACATTTCTGCAGTTGTTAGATACAAGACAGGCTGAGTACAGAATTAACCATGTTTTGGTAAAATGCCATGTATGGTTAACATATGGGAATACTTAAAGGTGCCTAACAAGAACAAAAAAAGTAGTTTGAAAGTACTGAAGAAATTCTGTTGATGCATATTACGGTAGGACAGTAATTATGTCACAGAAACAGGTTTCGTAATTTTAACAGATGGATTTGTTAGGACATTTTAGATTTCCATGATTGAATTCACTGGGTTTTCTCCCATGAGATGAGTGGAAAAGGTTCAAGTGAAGTACAGAAAAAGTCAGGTGACTTTTTTTTCCCATCCATAACAAGTTTCCTGCTTTGATGCAAGCAGCTCTATTAGAACATCATAAAAATACACGCACTTGTATCAAAAGCAGTGGTATAAAACACGCAACACAGCTCAGTTCTGCAGATGTGGCAAGTCCAGTTGTATGAAGCACTGCATGACACATTTGCTTCTAAATACACCTCCATTCTCCACACCAACTCCTGAAACTCCGAATGCTGAACTGGAGATGCTGCTCAGGTATAACATTTCTACTACAAGAAGGCAGTACAATTGTCAGAACCACCAGTGCTCATTTTGTAAAATGCACTCTCTGCAAAACCATATGTATACATACATTATTTAAAGCATAAGTAGCCAAAAAATAAAAAAAAAACAAGGAGTTGCCAGCAGCTATGGCACTTCTAATTAGTAACTAGTTTAAAAGCTGCAACAAGTGTAACATCACCACAAGGAAGAAACACCGCAGAAATGCTCCCTCAAAGCAGCTTGGAAACACAAGATCTGAACACAGATGGACCTTGTATCTCACCACTAACTGAACTGAAAACAGGTCTGTCAAAACCTCAAAATCTACTAAGATTATGTTTTTCCTCTAGCAGAAAAAAATACTAGGATATTTCTGAAGACACTTGTTTTAAATTAAAATAAATCATATGGCAGTTGCTATGTGTAGAAGTGAGATGGAAGGAAAAATTTTATGCTGTAAATTGGAAAATAATTCTTAAATTGACATCAGACAGTTCTGTTCCTTTCAGCTATCTATCAATCATTTAAAATTCATTTTTACACTACCTCCATTTTCCTGTATTCTTCTGTGGCTTAGTTTCATTTAAACGTAGTGGGGTTTGTTTTGTTTTAGATTTAATTTTCAAGAGCTTTTTTATTAATAACTGCATTGAACATTTCTGTGGATTTCCTTCTCTCACAGTGTACATTGCAGTCACTTGTTTACTGAATACAACAGAAGAAGGATGTCTTTTAGAAAGGATTTCACTCAATTCTTCCCTTGCTTACAGAGCTAGTGTAAAACCAGCTAATCTGCATTTATGGCAATTTAAAATTATGCAAGATATTAGAAGCCCATACCTTCTTCCACCCCAATTTTCTTTTTATCCCTCCCTCTCTCTCAAAATTTAAAAGTCTGTAGCAGTATTTGGTACTGAAATGTTAAAAGGAAAATTTACGCCTTCCAGGCTGAGGTTTTTGCCTCCAGGGGATTTTCATACAGTTTCTCCACCACTCAAGGCAAAAAAGGGCCATCAAATGCTGCTACAGGACCACAACTGGGCAGTATCACAGTGCTGTACATAAAGTGGTGAAACAAAGGCTCACCAAACACCCTCAGTTTTGGCACTGTCCAAAGACAGGCTTGACGATCCCAAAGCAATAATAAACGCCAGAAAAACCCCAACCAAATAACAACCAAAAAACCCACAACCAATGAGCATAATACACACAAAGAGAAGAATGTTAAATTTAAAAAAAAACAAACCACCAAACAACAAAAAAATAAAAATACAGAAAACCCATGAAAAAAAGGTCGAGTGACCCAAAGTTTATGCTAAAAGCATGCCAAAAACTGCCAATAGCATACCAGACACTAAAGCACAGCAAAAACTTTACAAAGGGAAAAACATGAAAAAACATGCAATAGATGCATGTCAAAAAAGTGAAACATACACTGCTAATAAAATATACCAATGTGAGACACACAAAAAGCCTGTAAAAATCAGCACTAGATACTTGCCAAAACACACCAAACACTGTCTGGTTGCTAAAATGTGCAACATACATCAAAACATACAAAAACATACATGACAGTAACAACAAAAACAGGCACAACACATGGAAAGTGTGCAAATACACACAAAACTATGCACTAGGTGAGTGCCAAAAAATGCCAAGCATGCTGAACATTAAAACTGTATAAACAATATGAAAAATAACCACACAAAAGCATGTGGTAGCAGGACACAAAAAAAAAGCCAAACCCATGCTGAAGTGTGCTGTATGTTTAAAAGCCCACCAAAACATATTAGAAACAACATGGCAATGGCAAACAACGCTGCAGCAATGCCTGAGAAATAAAACACATTAAAAAAACAAAAGGTGCAAAAGCCCGAGGGGTTAGGGAAAAGCACACAGGAAACTGAAATTCATGCCAAAAGATGCCAAGCATCCTGGACACTCAAAACACCACCACAGCAATGCTAAATATGCCAGGACAATGCTGTAGGAACCAAAACTCACACACACACACACACACAAAAAACCCAAAAGCAAACAAAAAAACCACAAAAAAAAAAAAAGGCAAAAGCCAGAACAGACACCTTGCTGAAAAAAGAGCACTTTAGATTCACCCAAAAAAATGCCAAACAGGATGGACACTAAACACCACATAAGGTGCACAAAAACCCCATAAACACAGGCTGAATACTAATTAAAAAAAAACACCTGGCAACCCAAAAAAAAATAAAACAAAAAAAAAAATAAAAGAAACACACCACACTAAAACAACTTGCAAACACCATGAAGATACCTTAACCCAAATGCACCTTAGGAACTTAAAATCTTGCCAAAAAACACATTTAAAAAAAAAATCAAAAGAGAGAGCATGTGGTACACTCATGCAAAAAAAAAAAAAAGCCAAACACATGTCCAAAGATTAAAAACCCATTAAAATGCCCAATAATTGCACACAGCAAATACATGTTAAAAAACACTAAATATCTTGGACACACAAAAAAATCCTACTGAATAACTTAAAAACACACTGAAAAATCATACAGTATATGTACAATAAAAAAGCCACCAAAGAAATCCTGGACAGAAATAACATAACAGTCATGCCCTAGGAACCAAGCTACACCTAAAAATGCTCCAAATCCTCACTGGAAATCTTGCCCAAAAGTCCAACAAAAACACCTTAGACACCAGAAAGCCTGACAAAAACCACACCAAAAAGACCATGTGGTAGATTCATGCCAACAAAACACCACACACACACTGGACACTTAAAACCTGTTAAAAATCCCAATAATTCTACCTGGTAGATGCAAGCAATGAAAATCCAAACAAAAGCTGGATACAAAAAACAAACAAACAAAAAACCACAACAACAAACTGAAAAGCACCACTAAACCCATTCTGCAGAATTAGAAATACCTCAGAAATGCTCACAAAACACATAGCAGATGCATGCCAAAAGAAAGTCAAATATGCTGGACTTGTTAAAAAATGCTGAAAATTGCTCAAAAATCTGCAGTATATGCATGGATAAAAAACTAGAAATGCTGGAGAAAAAAAAAAACACAAAAAAACCCCTCACAAAAAAATGATGCAGTAAAGCATTAGGAACCAAAAACAAGCACAAAATTTGCACCAAAAACCTTGAAGAGAATGCATGGCAGATGTTTGCCAAAAAAAAAAAAACACCGAACATACTAGATGCTCAAAACTAAGCAAAAAGGAAAAACAAAAACGAAACGCACACACCACAATCACCACAGGCTGGGTGCTTAAAAAAACCCAAAATAGACTAAACTTTTAAGTGCCACGGAAATGCCACAGTAACCTCAAAAGCGCTTTAGAAACCAAAAAGCTCATCAAAAACCAAATCAAATGCACATGATATAGATGCATGTAAAAATATTGTCACACATTTACAAGACACCTTAAATAAAAATTAAAAAAAAACAACAAAAACAAAAACAAAAAAAAAACAAACACAAACAACCAAAAAAAAACAAAACCAGCTTTACAAAAAAGTAAAAAAGGCTGGAGAGCAGGATGCACATGAACAAGCACAAAACCTATTCCAGCAACATCTTAGAAATGCCTCAGAAACACCCACCAAGCATGCAGTAGATGCATGCAAAAGAGATGCCAAACATGCTGAACACATTTAAAAAATATTGAAAAACACTTAAAAATCCAATGGATGTTTGTGATATACATGTACACAAAAAAACCCCAGCACCAGTTTGTGCTGAACACAAAGAACACGCACTAAAAGAAGTTTATCAACACAACACTGCTAAAAAAAGGTGAAGTAAGGTGGAATTCTATATGAAGTCACACCACCTCACTGAAATTACACCTATAGCTCATTCATGAGGGTATATACATAAGGATTAAGTTCAGACATGTAAGATCTAATTCCTTTTTGCCACTGTTTCTCCTGTAGAGTCACAGTCCACAGGTTGTTTTAGTGAAATATTTAACAGGGATACATAAAACTGATCTTAAAATCCTATGTACATAAAACTGACAATTGCAATCCAATTCCTAAAATAAAAATCTTTTTCTGTAACAAGCACTTGATACTTTCCTCTAACTCATCACTAAGAGTCAGGCAGCTCGTATATGAAAAACTTTGCTCATTGATCAAGTGCTGCTCACAAAGATAATATAGGCTTTATGTCCACTGTAAAAATACAGAACATATACATCAACAAGTATCTCAGCTACTGTGTCTAACATGGAGGCAAGGACATAAATATCCCTGTTAGAAAAATAAATAAAAGCACCAAGTTATGATACCAGCATACGTGCTAGTAAGTTGGGTAGCAAAAGCACATGGAAAACTTTCCATCCAGCTGCAAAACAAGATGCATTTACAGATATTGAGTTATCAAAGAATTTCAGCAGGTCAGGAGGAAATTATGCTTACCAAATACGATTGCTTTGGCAAAAGGTGGAAAGAGCTCTGTATGTCTGCATAGGTTTTTATGGATTTGCCACAGATCTTTGTGCAATTTCTTAAAGTCACTGTACCTCTTCCAAACGACTATCTGAAGCAGAGAAAGGGGAGAAAAGTATTAATGAGGTTCATTCTTCACATTGACTCACACCACAAATACACCTGTTTAATCACATCAGAGCACTAACTTCAGCAAATTTAACAAAAATATGCACTCTGAACTGCCAACTATAACAAGCATAAAAAAATTCTCATTATTTGTCCCCAACAGGCATTTTAGCAACAACACTACAGCATACAGAAAAAATATTAAGTAAAAAAGCTGAAAAAAAAACAAACAAGAAAGAGCAAAGGCAGCACTGTTTCAGTCACACTGAGATCCAGACCTACACAGGGAACCAGTAAGAAAGGAAAAAATGCTGAAAAGAAGTGTTGCACTGTCCAACATTCAACAGCATGCTGTGCTTGGCACAGCTGCAGGTGTGGGGAAGAGACACAACAAAAGACGAAATGAGGGAAGGGGAATCAATACCAGTAAGGGATTCTTAAGGACAGTACCTTAAGCACCCAGGACTACAAAACAGCTCATAAGCTGTGCATGTAAGATGTTGATCATATGTAAATGCAAGTCCCTGTTTTAAATTGTTTATTAGTAATAATACCGATCAAAAAAAAAAGAGTATGTTCCTTTTGTGATCTGGACAAAATCTCCAACTTTAGGAATGTAAAGATGACATTGGTTCATTATACAAGTTTTTCCTGATCTATCCTTTCCAGAAAGAAGTAGTCATCCCCCAGTCAAGTATCTACCTTATCTTTCTTACACCCCATTCTTTCTATTCTTTCCATTCAAAGAAGGAGGAGATGTCAACAGGAAAATCAAGCCAAGGGAAGAAATAAACAATAAAATTTATGCTTGACTGCTAAGGGGTTTGCTATCAGGAGGAGAAGAAAATTAACAAAGATATTTTACATACGACCTCATTTTTGGTCAGAATCACTAAGCCACCATAATAAACCTCAACACTAATGTAAAGTGATTAAAGTAGAACAGAAGGAAAAAAAAAAAAAAGAAGAGTGACACTGCAATGCATTCAGAGGTTGACTCCACTGTTACATAAGTCAAATATCTCAATTAGCTTAATAAAACTAAACACAACTTAAAATATTCCAAATCTTTCTGAATGATTTAACAAGTTGCATTCGCAGGAGAAATCATAATTGAAAAAGTACTTCTTTCAAGCGAACCAGATTTAGAGCTAAGTAATAGGTTTAGATTTAGAGCATTTTTGTTCTTTTGTTGGAGTTTTGGATGGGTTTTGTTTGGGGTTTATTTTTAAATACTAAGATCAGAGGCCTTCTAAGTTTCAGCAGATGCAAGTCCCACCTACAGAACCATGCAGATATGAGGCAAGAGGACTATTAACAGTGGATAAGCAAAGCGTTAGTATGACAACACTCTACCCACCTTATCAGCTCAGCTATACTGAAACTAGCAGTATTGATTCAGACTCACTTATTGACACACATTTTCAGGGCTTAATTACAACTGATAGTTGGTGAAATTCAACAGACAAGGGAGGAATCTCAAGAAGGCCAACTAACCATTTTGCTATAAGAAAAAATAATTTTTCAGTGCTGTGTTTCGCTATCTAACCCAATATCTAGAAAGTAGATGATTAGCACTTCTTGAGCAGTGTTCATATAGAACATAAAATTGGTTAAGATGGTGAATTCTTTAAACATCAAGTAACTGTATTGTCAATACTTGGGGACAACGTGAAAAGCTGCCAGAACATAAGAGCATGAGAGTCCAGTTCTCTAAAAAAGCATAACTTTTCACTGCTGCAAGCAATCACCCAAGAGCCAAGAGGGAAAAAAATAAATATCCATAAGTAACTTCCACAGCAAAAGTAGTCAAGGTCATTTTAAAACCTTTCACAAGCACACGGAAAACATGCCTCTACACGCATGTGGCTAAGCAAAGTTAGCAGTTCTCACTCTAACATACTCATCAGAAATTAGATTTTGAGGAAGGGCACATTGTACTTTGAGGCCCAACGAAGCACAGCAAGTATATCATAAAACATATGTTAGACTTGTAATGCAATAAGGTGCTTGTCACAGCTAGAGCCAGTAGATCTCTATTAACTCATGCAATTCATCTGTTTCACAATGAACAAGTCTTTCTCCTCCCTGAATAAAAACAGAAAAAAACCACAAGACCATCCCAGCTGCAATTGCCTTTCACACCACATTGCCACCATCAGTCCTCAGAAACAAGGAAATTAAGTCCACTGGTCTTTTTGTATCTAATAACTCCTCCACAGAAAACTCCACATTCATTTCTTTCATCCTTTTGAAAAGGAAGTCCTTACAAGGTCATCTTCCTGTCCCAACAACAGCAGGGATTATATTGAATTGTAACTGGCTGCAGTGGGAGAGATGCTGTAGTACAGGCTCATATCCCAAAGGACAGTTAAAAGAGGTGACAGAAAACTGGCAAGTAGAGTTGAGGTCACAAGACACAGACTTATGTGCAGTTGTACATATGTAATGTATGTACTATCATCACAGCAGTGAAATTAAGAGACTTCTGAATGAGGAGGCAGGCACAGCTAAGTAGTCTTATATGGGTGTGGAAAGGGGGTTGTGTGAAACAGATCCTAAAGCAACAGGGTGGTTGTGAGCACAATTTGTCTATTAAATTTCTAATTCTGAAAAATTGAGGTAGATTTATTTTCAGTGGAAGCAGATTAGGGGCATATACTTTTTCTTTTGAAAGCTGTCCACAATTCTATTTTTATCATAAGAGGCCAATACAAGCGAAAAGCTCCCAACACACAGGGATTTCTGATGTCACCCTTATGGCAACTACCACCTAGGATATTTCTTTTAATAACTAACTATTTTTAGATGCTTGCTTATAACAGAATCATCCCACACCTACCATGCTGTCATAAGCAAAATCATTAATTTGGTATAATAAAGGGTAGAAAAGGGCAACCATCAACAAGGTCATAGCAATTTATGTTCTGTTACTGTCTAGTGTGGAACCCCACATGGCTCACCTACAGCCACAGATCAAAGCAACAACTAAAAGTTATGGTTCTGCTACTGTGTCAAAACTACTTAACATACATGCATGCAATACTCTAGCTGAAAGACACTTACAATCTATTTGTCTGATGAATGGGCTCATCAACAGCTGCTATAAAGTGTCTTTCCTCACAAATGAAGATTTAGGTAATGGCAGAATGTGCTCATGGATAGGTTCAATTCAGGAGTCTTCCTGGAAAAGGTGAACATCAAGCTACAAACTACAGTAATGCAGTTCTAAAACTAGATCCATGATCAACTCTGATTCTAATAAGTTATTTTATTCTACTAGAGTTTAAAAAAATGCAAAAAGCAGGAATGCTCATGCTTGTCTGCTTCTCAGGATTTCAAAGAAGGATGCAATAAAAGGGTGTTAGATGTATTAGCCAATTCTTACTTCTGCCAATCCACTAATCAGTAACTCATGTTTGACCACACAGAGATGCAATGAATTCATTTACGAGCTCTTCTTTCATCAACTATGCAGGTTCTCCTCAACCGTAGTAAGAGACTGCACCAGAAATCAAACATATGCATAAGTTACACAACACTCAAAAAGCCGTAAGGCTGTGTTTTTGAAGGAAGATTATGTATATAGTATAAAATAGTATCAATGTCAAGTCATTTGTCCAAAGAAAAATCAAGAGGAGAAAAAAAGCTTTCTTAATCTAAAAAAAAGAAAAAAAAATCCACAACCCACAAACATGATGTATTTTTTTGTATCAATAAATGGCTTCTGGGACCAACTTTAGAGATATTTAAGAGGCACAAGAATACGGCAGATCCCTATTCACAGACTTTCGAGAAGAAGCAGAGTAAACAATTTTAAAGTTTTATCAAAGTATATCACTGGAAAATAGTAAAGGAGCCTCAGAGAGATAGGCATAATATATGACTTGCAGTCTAATCTCTCTCAACTACTCCTACTACACTCCTCCGTTTTCCCTCTTCACTAATAGACAGTAATGGTGTAGGCTTTTCAGTGAAGTATTGGTTAAAGAGGAAAAGAGTACCTACAGCTGAGACCTAAGACTTGAATTGTGGACTGATCTCTAATTTTACCAGTAGGAGTTAAGTAACCATCAATTTGCCAATTCCAGCCCTGAGAAAAGAGCTTGCAAAGTTATCAAAGCAGTTTTGTCATCAAAAGACACTTTAGTCCCTAAGACTTTGTTTCAAGTCACGATTCATCACTGAGGGATGAAATGCAACATGTTACACCAGCTACTGTTTTCAACTATGAAAGCTAAAGACACACGGCAACATATGAAAACTGTTCCCTCAATTACAACGACAAAACACACAGAAACTGCCAAATTACATCAAAGATGCCTCAAAAGGCATAGCGGGATACATAAAGACATTTGCACAAGTTTAAACTGTTACCTCCTGGACATCCTCTGGATTTTTTCTTGAAACAATCTGAAAAACAAAACAAAACAAACTTATAAGCACATGGATTCTCAGTTTAGAAGTTGTCACTGAAGAGAAAAATCTGGAAAAAGGCAAACAGTTGCATGTTCCTGTGCACTCAGGAAAGTTTTCATGTAGTTTTAGAGAAGTATAATACCCAAATACAACATGGTGATACATTTTAGCAGCAGTCAGTCACGATCACAAATAAAGATGTACATTCTAGGCAAAATGGCACAGAAGACATCTCTCAAAACAGGGCTAGGTAGAGCACATCCCCCATCATCTTTCCAGTCTTCTCCTATTAATTCACAGTAGGGCCACATTACTCCCAATAAGCAGAGCTCATTAAGGCTATTTGGCTTAATATAAGCTCCACACAACGTCACTGTGAATGTGAGGATTTGCATTTACTAAGACAGTATTTCCATTTTACTTACAACCATTAGTGGGCAGACACAGACGTCTGACTCTACCCTTGCGTATTTGTTTCTCCTTAAACACTCTTTGCCTAATTAATTATAAATGACTTTGTCCAGGGGAAAATTGCAGTGAAAGCAAGGCTTGGCTGCACACCATAAAGATGCCTCTATTTCGTCAGGAATTTTATTTTCTTTAAATAAATATTGATTGCAAAAGCCTTTGTAATCCAAGTTTTGGTCTGATCTTATAAACAGCAGTAAGAGCATATCCACACAAACATACAAAACAAATAGAGACATCTTTAATTTATAACTGCAATTATCTTATGCAAGTCAGTATCCTTCATTATAAAAGCCAAAGCTGTTTAACAAAATAATTAGTCTACTGTAAGCTAAAGCAAAATAGGACATTCTCAATCCATCTGGGACTATCCTCACAGTGGCACACCCCAGAATAATTGATGCTGTGAACAGGTGATGCGTGTAGGCAGCACAAGTCCACACTACTTGCACCCCAGAGACTCACGCTCCATCCCACTGTACCGTGAGCACCATGCAGCTGTTGCTCTGAGATGAAGTCACCGAATCTACACTTTCCTCCTGATAAGTGACAATAACATACCCTTATATTCCCACCAAAGTAGTTCTTTTCCTCCCTTCCGTTTTTCAAGAACGCTTGCTAAAGCCACCAGTTTACTACACAGCCCAGCCACTGTCCACTTCCACACATTTTGGAGGACACAAGACAGAAAAGAGAAGTGTTACCTTCTCTAGCTATCTTCCAAAAGACTGGAAACATTTTCCTTCACAAGTCTAAGTTCTTTCTCTCACCTTGCACATCAAAGTCCTCTTCTTCCAGCGTAGTCTATCATTTGATAAAACCTTTCTCAACTTTTCCTCACTCTTGAGTAATCTAACATTTGGCAACTTTACCAAATTTTAACCTTTGTGGCTGTTGCTCTTTCACTGACTATCAGGCAGTTTATAAGTATAATTGGTGAAATATTTCTAACCTTCTTTTCCAATAGCTGGCGTACTTGATGTAAGGAGCCTGTAGAGCTGGGGGATGAAAATATCACAGGCATGGCTACACATCACAGAAAAACACCAAAGGGCAGACACCAACTGCTTTGCTTTGCAGTTCACCTTTAGTTAAAGCCTTGCAACAGTTTTGGCAGCAAGGTAAGTTACCAGATGGGCAGAAGGAGACCCAGAGAGATGAGTAATTACCCAGCCAGTTAGTAAGAATCTGGAATAAAACCCAGAGGCTCTGTTTCACTCTTGTTCTAATGTTACATCGCCTTCTATATCTACCAGCCATGCCAAATTTAAGTCAGTATGTAATAATTTATGTGTTGTCCTACTTTGTTCTTCATATCCTTTCCTGAAGGTCAATCTCAGAAGAGGTCTGCCCCTTTCATTCAACCTATAATCAACCTAGAGACCTGGCAAAGATGACCCCATCTCCCAAATTTTCTGTGCACCTTTTTAATCCTTCCACAAGGATCAATGCAGTCAGTTCCTTCTGGAAATCCTTAATGCATGCAACTTTAAGCTATTTTAAAAAATATCATTAGGATATCCACCGATGAGTTAAGCAATGCATAATTACTGCATTAGGCTCAGAAAACAGAGATGCTACAAGGATCCTCATCATCAAGAGAAGTATTTCAGATTATCCCATTCCTTGTCTGATCCACAGACATCCAACATAACTCATTAGAATTTAAATTATCATTAATAATTGTAATCTCACAAATTAGCTGAACTTTTATTTGTGGCCTATATTTTCAGATATCATTAAAGAACACTCTTCATATTGCAACTTGCTAATGTCTCTTTCTGTTCCTTAGCCTTTGCAAATGGATATTAAAAAGCCAATATTCACTTAATCTTGTCTATATTTTCAATTATTTTGCAGTTTACAAGTAAACAAAATATATGTTCTCTGCTATTCAAAGAAAATCTTTGAAAAAACGCTGCAAAAAGAATAGAACCCCTTAGCACTCAGAAGAGACTGCATGGGTAATTATGCCTTGGGTCAGACGTTTGGGACACGCTAAACAAACACTTTTCTCATCTGTGATCCATCATTACATTGAAACAGAACCTTCCTTCACCTTCATTTCACAAACAATTCACTCATATACCACACTAAGTAACCACAAAACTCCACTAACAGGTACTGACTACCCTAGATCTCAGACAGAATGATATTCAACACAACGGGAAGATCCACCTCACTTTTTTCCCTGGCAGTATCTCAAGTTCCTGAGCATCAGATCAGCAAATACAGCTGGAGTGCTGCGATACCAGCCGTGGAGCCAGATCACTGCAGGAAGAGGAGGGAGGAATAGGAGGAAAGAAGAAGAAAGGGTACCTGATATGTAAATTGAATTATCTTTAAATCATTTTACTCTGCCTCTAACTCCCCAAATCCTCACTTGAAATACTACATAACACATTACCAGATAGAGCACTACCAAAAGAAAAGTTATTTGCACTTCTGCATTTGTGAATTCAAACCATTTCTTGCTGCATAAAAGCAAAATAATTTTTCACTTTGAGGACTTTAACTATAGTAAAGAATTAATGATCTCTGGTCAGCTCAGTTTAATTTGGACAGCTTACAGACTGATCAGTTCCTTGCTCTGTACCAAATCACACGCAGTCAGCACATGACCAGATTCTACACTGCCTCCCTTGGAAAAGTACAAGAGCATCCACAACCTACTGGATGAAGAGAGAGAGTGACATCCCCAACTAGTTAGTCACAACTTGGTTTTGAACAATTCTACAGACACCAAAATATCACTGAGAATTTTAATTGGCTTTAGCCAATAAGAATGAAGTCACCAGAGTAAAATAAGCAGAAATCTTGGCTTGCCACTACTAGTCCTTGTTGCACTGACACAAGTTTTAATAAACACACAGACTCAGCCTATCATGAGCTACTATATAAAGATGTGATGGCACCGTTTTCCTTCTTCCTCTGTCTCAGGAAAGGCTTTTTAAATTAAAACATCATAGAGGAAAATAATTTTTTTTTCTCTCTAACAAATACTAAGTGTTATTGGATCAAAAAGAACCATTTAAACATGTTTGGCAGACATATATTCGACCAAAAAAATATTTTTTAATATTTTTAATTTCACAAGTCATACACACTGATCACAGTCGAACTACCTGAGCACTAGAATATATATACACATACAGAATGCTGTATACTTTGAATTAAGGGAAGGATGCATATAAGCACATGTTGCTCTTACAAATAGGTTGTCTACAGCTGCAGTAACTACAAGATCACAGGTCATTTTAATAAACTCTGTGATGCTTTCTGATGCTCTCAATACATCCAACCATACCCGTGAGCTGAACCCCCACTCCTCTTCTGCCTATTTCCACATATTTACTTCCTCTCCTCCCTTTCTTCGGCTTAACCAGGGAAGTGGGGGAGAAAAGAAAGCAAGGCATTTCCCTAGGGGAAGAGACCGAGCTTTCAGCTAAGCCAGCACCACAGCAGCTCTCCCAACACCCAGCTATCTGCAGCAGCTTTCCTCTCCCTCCCAGGCCCTTCTGCTTCGCCCAGCGCCCTCCGTGCCCGCGGGGCTGGACGCCGGCAGGCACACACAGCCTTCCCGGCAGGGACGCTGGGCACTCCCACCGCAACCCACCCAAGAGACCCGGGGCAGGAGGAGAGGTGCGGGGGTGGAAAAGCAGAAGGAGCTGGTTGTTTTTAAGCTACCGCCGCACGCCCTGCAGCAGAGAGCAAGGGAGCCGAGGGCTGCTGGCCAAGCGCCTCTGAGGCCATTCCAACCCCGCGGGAAGCCGCAAGTTTGCAGGAGGCGACAGAGGAGGCTCGGGAGGGGCCGCCGCGTCCCGGCTTCCTTCCCTCCTCCCTCCCTGCCTGCCACGCGTGTCCCTGACAGCGGCTCCACGTCGCGGCCAGGGCGGGCTGCGGGCGCTGCCCGGCACAGGCACCCAGCGGCGGCCGGGCCGGGCCGGGCCNCCCGCGGGCCCCGCGAACGCGTGGTGAGACCTGCCACAGCTGGAGCGCAGCTGGAGCGCAGCTGGAGCGCCGCTCCCGGCGCCGGCCGCGGGCTGGCCTAAGACATGCCGCCCCAAATCCACAGGCCTGCAGAACAGAAATGACTCACGGGTTTTAAGGAGGAATGCTACCAGAAAGGCAAGTTTGATGGTTACTGAGTCACCGTGTTTTGTGTGTTGTGCCTTCTCCAGGTTCTGTAAGCTGTGCCTGGGCTTCTCCCTGTGGATGGGCTCTCGTGCGTGCACCTGGACATGAGGAAACCCTTCAGGATTTGAGGTGCATTGCTTCAGTTCTAAGGAGCGCAACTTTGTCCTGCAAGATGTTCTCCTTTCGTAAGATTACCCTCGATTTCCTGTCTGTAGCGGGATTATACCAATGTAGGTCTCACACATCACATTATATACACTGTTAAGATTATTTTTTTTTATCACTGTGTTTTCATTCATTTAATTGAAGATGTTAAAAAAATCAGCTTTTCATTACCACGTTATTAATATCTCTGATCTCATGCAGGTCTCTAACGTAAAGAAAAACACTTAATTGCGTGTCTTTGTAAAAGATGAGTTGTAGTGAAGCTCATAGTATGCAAGTGTCTCTCCTTTGAGGATGACTGAACTGCATCGTGAATCTTTTCAACATCCTGAATTATTCCTATGTAAATGAAAGATCTTTGCCTATAATCACATTCATTTTCTGACTTCAGACCAGACTCACTTCTAACAGATCTGTAAGCACAAGTTCACCATTGAGTCTTTCGAAGCAGTTTCAGTGTGACTCTGGAAGTACTGCCACTGTTTCACCTTGATCCTTATTCCTAGTGAGTACAAGATTACTGTTACTTTTAATTTTGACACTGCCCCCAGTCAATTCTTGTCTCAGTACAATGAAAATTCCAACCTGCGTACCAGATGCAAGTAGGTTCTGCAAACACACAGAATCAGGGAGACAGGTGTGAGTGGACCAGGTGTTACCCTCCCAGGGCTCATCTGACAGAAAACAGTTGATTTGACTATCCTGGAGAGCCCGGCAAAGTCAGATCAGAGGAGCTCCACATAGACATGTCCTAGCACCCAGACACAGATGCACTTTGAATGGTGCTCTCCCAGAGAAAGGTCATTTTCTCTGGGAGAACATAATGACTCTTCCTAACATGTCATGGGGCAAAAACAGTTTTGTAGCATCCTGTCTCATGTTTCTTTTAAATTACTTTGAAATCACCAGCTACCAATTTACTAGAAAGATTCTTCATCCTTTTTAGCTCTAAATATTGCTTGATAGGTCTAGTCTGTTTTGCATGAGGAACATTTTCGTAAAGAAGGGGGAAGAAAGAGAACATTGATGGCTAGCAGTTCACTTGCCACTCTCAATCTTCTGAGAGAGGAAGAGTGTCTTTTACATCTTTTGACAAGGTGTTTGTACATAGAATTTCATGTAAGTTATCAAAAGGAGTACTTCAGAGATAATTTGGTCTTGATCATCATTCTTCCAAAGCAAGTTTCTGACTCAAAAAGCTAAAAGATACACATCAAACTCCATTCAGTAGTGACTGTTTTCTTATACCAATGGTGATGCAAGTTGAAGTTTCATTGAAAGAGACTTTCCAGAAAGAGATCTTCTGTTTGAAGAAATTTTAATGTACAAATGAGGTGACCTAATCTGAGGATATGAAATGAAGAGGTTGAACAGAATGACCTCAAGAATACATTTTAATTTTCATCCTCTCTAACTTTATCTATAGGAACTTGCAACTGCAGATGTTGTGGCATCATATCCAAAAACAAACAGCTGTTTGAAAATGCACTTGCTCAAGTAAGCAAGGAACATTCTCTAGCACAATATACTAATTGATACATCATGCAGCTCGTAGAACCTTCCACTGTACTAACATGATTAAACAACCAGTTCTGATAAAAAATTGCTTATGAAACAGCACTTGCTTGTAATGCCTCATAAAATATGGCAGTTGTGAGGTTTTAATGGTATAAACAGAAATCAGTGGGACTGAAGCCATCACTGACAAATCCTTAGTGAATTATGTAACAGACCTCATTTAAATTTCAATAACCAACTGATGCATCCTCTGAGAAAAAAATTCCATCCTGATGTGCTATCTAACTCAAAAGTTAGCAATTTGGTGAGGGTAGGAAGGGAGAAAAAGTGGGAGTGGAGAACAAGACAGAGAACGGTATATTGCAACTGTGTAAGTTCATTGCTGAATCAAGAAGGGCAATAAAAATTAACAGATATATTAAATAGTTTCTTCATGCAGAACAATGGAGTAGTGTGAAATTTTTCAGTATGGAAGAAGGAATAATATGAGGGGACATAGTAGTGCTCTATGAAATCATGAGTGGCATGGAAAAAGGGGATGGGTATGGACTGTTAAGTCTCTCTTACCACAAGAACCAGAGGCAAGTGAAGCTGGTAGGAAAGAGGTCATAAAATTATTATTAATAAAACAGTTCTTCACGTAATGACTGCTAGACCTGCAGGACTTTTGTCAAAGGATGTTGCTGATGCAGGCAGTTTGCAAATTCAAGTACTTGATGGAGAGAGTCACTGAGCAACTAAAGAGACAAATACATCAGGCTTAGGAAATGTACAGAGCTGAAAACAGCTAGAGGTAGGGAGAGCACTCATTTGAAGTTTGCCCAGTCCCTGCACATTTCTAGGCATCTGCTTCTAACTGCTTTTAGAAAACAGGCAGCTGAGCTCAGTGGACCATTGATCTGAACAACCGTGGCTGTTCTTATGTGCAGCGTAATCAATCAAAGCATCCCTCGGTGAGTCAGTAGCCTCCGTTCACTAGGGAGTTTCAAAAGCTCAAATGACTCATAAAATAATTTGGCTTCTACTTACAAATCAGAATTTGAAGATACCTTATTTTGAAGAATACCTTTTCACATGGTATAGCCAATCTAGATACACAAAATAATTAGAGGAGCGTCAACAATCCACAATTAAGCATTCCTGGCTTATTAATGCTTTCCTAGGTCAAGGCAAGAAAATAAAATCTTTCCTCAAAATTAGGAAAGAAAATCATCATTGAGATGAAAGATAATTTGCATCATATTAATAAGTTAATTTTTTTTATCTAGTATTTCATCTGTTACACAATTAACTTTCATGCTTGTCAGTGTATCTTCCTTTTCAATTAAGGCTTTCCTTAAGAAAACACAAAGCTTCAGTCCTTCCCTTTTTTCAGCATCTTTAGTGAGATTGCTACTATGTAAAAACTTTCCACGTGAGAGAAGCTTGGGTGACTTGTGCAAGTCAAAATACAGAAAATAACTCCATTCTGTGTGAAGATTCTGCTCCTAAAAATAACAGCAGTTGTTATTGTTCCTATAGCTATGTCTTACTGTCTCTTTTCTTAGAAATATATCTAATACATAATAATTCAAAAATGCAGGAAAGAAAAACCAGCAAAAATAAGTAGGTCTTGAAAATACAGTTGCAAGATCTTTTACTACCCATGTGATTAGTAGCTTTGCTCTCTTATTGCATTGTAAAGAAAGTAACAGAAAACGGATGGGTATTTTTACCTTTTGCCAGTAACTTGTGTTCAAGAAATGGAAAACCCAAAGTGGATCTGACACATGTCTAAAGTAGCATGCTCCTAACATCACTACATTATTCCTGTTCGGTCTTCCCTGTCTCTCCTGAAAAAAACTTCAAATGTTATTTAAAGCTACTTTTATGACACAAATAAAAGGAATGCAGACAAACAGTATTTTACTTGATTACATCTGCACTATTCAGCACTATAATTTGTACTACATTTCCTTACAGTAAACAGAGCCAGCATTTCCTCTGTCCTCAGAAGACCTCAAGAAAGCGTTTTAACTGCTTATTCGAGCAACACCAGCAGGCACAGAGGATTGTTGATGCAGCTGGTAAGCACTGGCGTGTCTGTCTGCAGGGTGGGCAGCCCTCCCACCTGTCCCTCCAGCCAGGCCTCCTCAGCAGAGCACCTTCAGGTGCGTTTTAACACCTGAGAATGCTAAAATACTCTCTCAGGTGAGTGGGTTTGGGTTTGTTTGGTTTTATTCTGCAAACAGTAAGCAAGGTGCTGCTGCCCTGATGTGGCACCTCCAAACATACGGTCGCTCTTCCTTAAGTCCCTTTGACCCTACAGGGACGACCCCGGGGAGAAGAGTGTATATGGAAAGGATCAGAGGATATGCTGAGCTGGAAGGGACCCACAAGGATCATCGAGCCCAACCCTTAGCCCTGCACAGGACCATGCCCAAGACTCACACCACGTGCCTGGGAACATCACCCAAGCGCTTCCTGAACTCTGCCAGGCTTGGTGCTGTGACCACCTATCCCTGGGNGCCCCCCTGTGCCGGGCCCGGCGGGAGGTAACGGGGGGCGCGGGGTTCGCACACCGCCGCTAGGCCGAGCTGGGCCGCGGTAAACAACGCGCGGGTGTGGGGGCGCCGGGGCCGGCGCTGTGGGAAGGGGCGGCTTCTCTGCGCG
>VWZF01006901.1:553103-592683 GCA_013396755.1 Sclerurus mexicanus
TCTCGCGGCGGGGTGGGGAGGGGGGGGAGAAACCGCTGCATGGCCCCTGTGTCGCGTCCATTTCAAAAGCTCAGAGCCTGCGGCGGGGGTGCCTCCGTGCGGCCCTGCTGC
Source organism: Sclerurus mexicanus (assembly GCA_013396755.1). NCBI lineage: Eukaryota > Metazoa > Chordata > Aves > Passeriformes > Furnariidae > Sclerurus > Sclerurus mexicanus. Next base: position 553,215 of record VWZF01006901.1, read on the forward strand.
GCGGCGGGGCCGGGGCGGCGGGCGCGGCCTTGGGACTACAAGTCCCAGGAGCGAGCGGGAGGGCGCGGCGCGGCCCGGCGGGGANGTGTCTGTCGGGGCTGCGTGTGGGGGAAAAGGGCTGTTCCGGAACAAGCTGGTTTTGCCGAAGGTTGTGTTAGTTATTAGAGAGTGTCCAGAGGAGGGCAGCGAAGATGGTGAAGGGCCTGGGGGGGGGAAGCCGTAGGAGGAGTACCAGAGGTCATTTAGTGTGTTCGGCCTGGGGAAGAGGAGACTGAGGGGAGACCTGACTGCAGTGACAACTTCCTCGTGAGGGGCAGGCACTGATCTCCTCTCTGTGGTGACCAGGGACAGGACTGAGGGAATGGCCTGGAGTTGTGTCAGGGCAGGTTTGGGTTGTTTTTTCACCCAGAGGGTGGTTGGGCACTGGAACAGGCTCCCCAGGGAGGCGGTCACAGCACCAAGCCTGACAGAGCTCAAGGAGCATTTGGACAATACTCTGAGGCACATGAGGGGATTCTTACGGTGTTCCGTGCAGGGCCAGGAGTTGGAATTTGATGATCCTCGTGGGTCTCTTCCAACTCAGAATATCCTGTGATTTAGTGATTTTGTATTTAGCTTATTCGCTAGGCTGAACGGCAGCTGGGAGGTTCTTGTTTCAGTTCAACTTCAGGCATACCAACCTTTGTTATCTTTTGCTTGTAAGCTCAAAATACACCTTCTTATTTAAACAGTGAGAAAGCTGAGACAAGAATATTGTCACTCAGCCTGCCTTCCTACAATTTTGTTGGGACACAGATTCTTATTTTTATTCTTCTGGAAAGAACAGGAAAAAGCTACCTTATTTTAATGGATTTAATAGCTAAGCTGTGGTTTGCCCTCCTGGAAAAGAAACAAACACAAATTTGGTTTTAAGCTGGTGCCGGTGATGCCTTGAGAGTTAGTACCTTTATTTCCCTGTCGTGTTGACATTGTAGTTTGAGCCAAGTCAATGGTTTTCTAAACAAATTTCTGACAGCTTGAAGGAAAGTGGTTTTCTCATTTCTTTCAAATAGCTTTATGATAAAGTTAATGCTGCATGCAAAAATGACCTTTTCTAAAGGTCATTCCTGTGAGCGCTTGAAAGATCAGACAGTTGAATTCAATAAGGCAAAAAATAAACTGTAAATAGTTATTCAGATGATAGAGTTTGGACACTAAATATTGCTTGTAAATCTGAAGGGGGAAAAGGGTGCAAGATCACTTCATAAAGTCCCACTTTGTATATCATTTAGAGAAATGTTTAAGTATCTTGTATATATCTTAAAAGGCTTGAATATCTTCTCTGTGTTAACTTGTAGAGAAAGAATATCTTTTGTTAGCCATGACCAGTATGACTTGCATCTACAGCCTTCTACAAGCAGATGTAGCTGTGTGCAAGTAATGAAACCTGTGCTTTTTTCACAGACACTCCATGCTGCCCCGCCATGTGCAGAGGCTGGGCAGAGACTGGATCACCCACTGGAATGGCTCTCAGATGCTCACCTTGAACAGCCCAGTTTCCAGCTGTATGAGATGGGCCAGACTCTCTCCTCCCTGGGCCACCTTTCCACTTCCTATCCCAGCTGATTTCTCAACAAACTGGAGACTCCCTCCAGTTTTTGGACCTTGGAGACAATTTCAGAACTCTAATTGGCATCTTGATAATTACATGCAAAGTTCTTGCTTTCACCTACCTAACCCCAGTATGAAATCTGAGGGAGAGGAACCATTGACAAAGAGGAGAAGACTCAGTGGCCAGCATGATACTTCAACTCCTGACGAAGAAACAAACCAGAAGGAAGCATCATGTCTTTCTGTAGCACAGAATGAAGGAAAACATAGCAGCAAGAAAGGTAAAAGATGCTTTTTGCACATTTTCCTTGTTTATTTGTAATGCTAAATACACCTAAGGAGTTTTTAGCAATATTGGCTGCTCCTTTTATGTTACTGTTTTTCTTGGCATCCCTCTCTGGAAAACATCTGTCTTAAAAGAATTCTGGTTTTGTAATGCTGTTTGGTCTGTAAGCTTGTATTTTGTGCTGTCAAAACAGTCTACTAGAACAAGGTTCACTGCATTTGGCAGTAGAACACAGTCAGTTAGGTGAGGAATTTCCCAACTTGGGGAGTCCAGAGCTTGGTTCCAAGAATGCTCAGGTGTCTGTTGCCAGATCATGGCTGTTAACTTGGGACCTCTATAAAAGCAAAAAGATTTGCCTGACTTGCTGCAGGGCTGAGCTGGGCTGGCAGTTGTGTAGCTTCACTCCTTGTACTCTACCTGAGCTGATAAGCCCTGCTGGACCTGAATTGGTTTCTTTCCAGACCAGTTGAGTTATCTGTGACCTAAATAACTGAGAATTAATGGACTGAGATTTAGTGGTGTTTGCTTCCAGTGTGATTGTGTGATTTTATTTTTACAACTGTATTCTGCCAGTGGCACGTTAGCAATTTTTTTGTCAGACCAGGTCTGGCAGAGCAAGCAGGAAGTGTATTTATCCAGATAAATGCAGTAGGAAGTACAGAGTTGTCTACCCAGCTCAGTAACAGACTTTCATGAAACTTCAGTGTCTGTGTTACCTTATTACAGATACAACCTTCTACATAGCTTCCAAATATTTTATTGAGTTTTGTGTATGTTAACAGTGTTGTCTACTGTAGAACAAATAGAAGGGCACAGACAAAATTATGGTCCTCTTTCATAAATAATTCCTTACCAAAATAAACTGGAAAGTGTATTACAACTGAAAAGGACAACAGATGCTATCAGCATCCCAAAGGGAATTCTGGACAAAAGGCTTATATCCATAAGGCTTAGAAATATCACATCCATCTTCAGCAGCTGAAGGAAGGAAGTTTGCTTTGTGCCTAAATCACCGAGTCCTCTCTTAACCCTCCTTGACATACCTTTATCTGAGAGCGTGGTTAGCAGTGTGGTCCTTCCTAATTACCTTTTCTTCATGTATTATAAGGTGATGGTAACTAAAAATTCTTGATGAGGAGCAATGGGTCTTCTCTCACACTATAGAAACAGTACATAAAGCCTTGCTGTATTCATTGTAAACCCTAGATAAAGCCCTGAATAATGTAAACACAGTGATGAAATTTACTACCCAAACAGGGCAGATGGCAAGAGCTATAGCTGCACTCTGCCACTGGCTGGTATCACAGGTAACTGGACTTTAGCTTGCTCTCAGATGCATTCAGGGATAAAGGCTGAAAGGCATCTCTGTTCATGAGTTTTGTAAGTGGAGAAATAAATTTCTTAAAAAATAATTGGGTACTTAGTGATGGGCAGATATCCTATTATAAATTTTCATATAATGATACTAAGTATGAAATTAGAAATGGCATAAAGGCAAGGTAAGCCTTTTCAGAAGTTCTTGGTAGTTCTGAGACTTGTTAACTTTTTAATTTCCCAACCTCACTGAGGAAGATTGGGTTCATTATTTGTTTTGGGACCCTGTTTCAGCTTGTGCTGAAGCTTATGGACTGTACAGAGGCTAGAGGTGATTGATTGATTTCTAACCCTTTGTTGGTCATGGATGTAGTCTGACTGCAACAATCTCCTTAGAACATGCCAGTTTCCCAGTTTCAATGCAGTTGAAATTCAGGGCATATAATGGTTTTGTGCTGTGTTTTGGGGTTGGGTTTTTTTGTTTATTTTTTTCACTGATGCTTATATAAAGTTCATCTTAAACAGAAGGCCTAAGTCACTGCTCATTGAATAAGCTTTTAGCATTTCTTAAGCAATTTGAAAGATGAATAGTTGTCAGTAGAATGATTTCTAAGAACAGTAAGAAGTCATACAGTCCATTTCATAACTTTTTTCTGCCTCATGTGCTTTTAACAGGAACCATCAAAAGAAACTGGGAATATTTTTGTCAGCAGAGTAGAACAATGAAAATCTCTGAAAATAAAGAATCTGACCAAAGCAGTACAGAAAGCGAGGCAACATTTGATTTTACGGTCATGTCCTACAATATTCTCTCACAGAATTTGTTGGAAGACAACTCTCACCTGTACAGGCACTGCAGGCAACGATTGTTATTCTGGACGTACAGATTTCCCAACATTCTACAAGAAATCAAACAGCTGGATGCAGATGTGAGTAAGAAATGAGCATGTGGATATTTCCTAAGAACTGATAAACTGGAGTAGCAAATTCTCCTTATACTGGGGTCTGGAAAAACACTTTGATTTTCGTTGGTTTGGTTTTTGTTTGTTGTTTGGAGTTTTGGGTTTTTTTTTTTTGAGGGCACCTCAGTTATTATTGGCCTCAATTAGGAAGTCAAGTCAATAAACATTTTGCTCCAGTTGTTATTCAGATCAGCAAAAGTTCACTGATAGAATCCTATCTGTTTGTGCCAGTAAACAGTATTGGGAAAAAGTAGCTGTATTAGTTAAGCCACAGAAAATCGGTCTTGTATCGTTCGAAAAATGCAGTTAAGTTAGTATATAGCCAGGAATCTGGAAATTAAAGTCCCCTTCAGGCTCTTCCTTTCTTCCTAACAAATTTATACATGCTGTATGTATATATCTGTACAATGAGATACCTTAGAGGGCTTTCTGGGAGGAGCATTGGGCAGAGGGACTTTGGTGAGGACCTGCCTAGTCAACAAGACAGTTCTCCAGGAGGGAAGGTTTGGAGCTGGAGCCAGTACCTCCAGCAAAGAGCAGTTCCGTTCAGGGTGCTTGCTAAACTCTGCAGAGCTGTACAGCACAGCACTGGGGTAAAGAGGTGATGCCTTCTGTTGCATGCCTTGAGTCATGGTGAGCAGCTGCTCAGATCCTAATGGATGCAGGTGCCCTTTCCACAGAGAAATGTCTTGCTAAAGGACATAGATTTTTAACTGTTTCATTGGTTTGAACTTTAACCTGAAAGCGAAGAGACTTCAGAATGTTTCTTGAGATTTCAGTCTCCCTTCAGACCTTGAATGAACTAGTACCAGCTGGGCAAGTGAAGTCTGTTGCTGGAGTTCAGCATACAGGTGTTAACTTGTTACCCTTTGGGAACTCAGTCCTTCACCCCAGTCCCAAGGTAGTTGTAAATCTGTGTCTTATTGCAGTGTACAGGGAGAAGGCTCCGAGATGCTCAGAACTCTCTTAATGGGATATTTTGAGGTTGATCTTTGGTTCAAGTTCCTGTGATATGGAAGCTTGTTGCCCACTCTGTAGTGTACTATTGGCTTCTTCATCCCACCACTCCAGCACTTAGCCCTCCCCTAAACTGCTGAGAATGTAGTAGCAGGTCATTATTTTGATTAAATTTCATCTCACATCTGAAAATATGTCTGAGAAAGGGTGGGGGGAATTGGGGCCTTCTTAATAATTTTAAGGAGCATTTTCTAGTGAATCCTGTTGTGGGACTGTGGAGTCAAAAAGCTATGGTAATATTTTGATGTAATTAATAATATATTTTAATTGTAAACTTTTGCCTTAGGTCCTCTGTTTACAAGAAGTCCAAGAAGACCACTATAGAACAGAGATCAAGTCAAATTTGGAATCCTTGGGTATGATGAAACTCTTAGGACGAATACATTGTCTTCTCCCCTGCCCCAGTACTATTTTCTTAAAAAAACCCTCTCTTAGATTATAGAATCAAGTCTACTGCCATCACATGCAACAATGTTGTGCACCCCTTTTTACAAATCCATCAAGTGCTCCCTTGTAACTACCTTAGTGTTTTTTACCAGCATTCCTGTTGAATGTTTCAAGGGCATGTTTTTCTGGCTTGAAACCTTCCAAATATCAGCACTACATTTTATCCGTGGTCAGTGTATATCCATTAGTTTTTATACTAATGCTGTCAGTCAGTCTAAATAGCACTGTCTTGACACTCTCCCTCATGGGAATTTATGGAAGGAACATGTTGCTAAGGGTTTGATTCTATGGTGGTTTACACTAAATGTAAATGATGTAAATTTTTTGTGCCCTGCACCACTTTCCTTTCCCAGGGCCCCACTCTCATCCTGGTCCCAGTTCTTGTCTGATGTCAGGAGGAGCCAGGGAAGGAGCAGCACTCAACGGATACTTTTTTCTTTCTTGGTTAGTTGAGGTAGTCTAGCTTCCAGAACTGAGTGTTTGCAAAGAAAGTAGAGTAATGGCAGTACTGATTTAAATCACAGCACTCTAAAGGAAGTGAGCTTCCTGCTGCTATACATGAGGATCTGGAGCTTGCTTTAGCTCTTCCTCTCCCCTTTCATACTTCTTAGATGCATATCCTGACCTTCTCCTGGGCACTCACTAGTGCCCTGGTGAAATCCACCAGTCCAGCAGAATACTATTCAGACTAATTTTATTTTTCTGAATTAGTTTTCTGGTGGCTTACTGAGTTAGCAGTAAGTGCCATAAGTGGCAGAAGCAACACGGGCTGAAGCTGGGAGAGGGGAGTGGGAATCCCCTGTTCCAGCCCTGGTGTGAACTCAGAGGTCAACTTGTGCCCCTTCACTGAGGCTGTACTTCATGAATTCATATTATGGGCAGGACAGAGAAAATTTGAAAACAGCAAAAACTAGATATTGGGTCAAGACTTAGGTTCTTTTCTTACATAGATAAGGTCTCATATCTGCATATTCATCTCTACATAAAATGAAGAAATTGCAAATCACTATTTTTAGGTGGACATGGTTGAACGCCAGTCCCGTCATTTGACAAGTGTCTCAGTTTCCCTGTTGAAAGCTTGTTGCTAACTGGATAATTGCATATTTTTGCTAATAATGTTCAAGACCTTTGTTCTAGGAGTCATTTTAGACACTGATTTATGACTTAGAGTGATTGGAGTATTTCACTGGTATTATTCCTGAACCATTCTGGTAACATCCAGAAAAATCTTTAATGCAGAAATCCACTTTTATGTGACTTATGGGTTTTTTTTTCTTGTTTTGGTTCGAGTTTTTTTCCACATGAGGAGAGAAGATGGCTGGTATCATAAAGTATGTAGATGGTTATACACCACAAAAGGTATTAGACTGGGTTTCCTGTCCTGTCTCACTTCAGTTTAGATAGGACATAAGGACTCTTGTGTTCATTTTTCTGTGTTAACTTCACATAGGCTTTGGTACTTCAGACTGGGGATTGACTGTCAAGTGAGAAAAGCAGTATGAAGTTTTTCTAATTTTTTTGTTTTAAATTCTCTGTTTATACAATGGCATTTTATGTTTTCAATTGCCTTTCTTGCAGGGTATCACTGTGAGTATAAAATGAGGACAGGGAGAAAACCTGATGGCTGTGCTATTTGCTTCAAAACTTCCAAATTTAGCCTGATTTCATCAAACCCCGTGGAATTCTTTCGCCGTGATATTCCACTCTTGGACAGGGACAACGTTGGACTGGTGTTGCTTTTGCAGCCTAGATTTCACTGTAAGACTAACGCTGCCATCTGTATTGCCAATACACATCTGCTGTATAACCCCAGGCGAGGGGACATCAAACTGACCCAGCTGGCAATGCTCCTGGCAGAGATCGCTAGTGTTGCCCCTCGGAAGGATGGTTCCTTCTGCCCAATTATCATCTGTGGTGACTTCAATTCTGTTCCTGGTTCTCCATTGTACAGATTTATAAAGGAAGGAAAGTTAAATTATGAAGGACTTGCTATAGGGAAGGTAGGCTATGCTTCTCACCTCTCACCAAAAAAAAGGGCAAGAAGATAAATATTTGAGTGCTCCTAGCATGCAGTATCTGTGATTATTTCTATTGCAGTGTGTATCTTAGTGTCCTCTACACAACCTGCAAAGCAAAAGTTCTGTGTAGTTACTTAAAACACGTTTGGGTGTATTAGCTGTGCCTTAGTGAATATTGTATCCACTTCCAGTATTCTGAAAGGGAAAACTCAGCAACAGTTATTCCTGAACTGTACTTATCCTCAGGATGATTGTATCACTACATTTAAGTGTCCCAGTCTTTAAGTAGGATAAAATAACTACTTAATCAAATACCTACTGTGTACTCTATGGGAAGATGACTCTTACTTTTGATAAACTTGTTGTGTAGAATAATTGTAAAAGCAGAAATGCAATCAAATGCTGAACCTCAACTGTTTCATGTTAAATGATGTCCTTTTGTGAGCTCTTGTATGTAGCTGTTGGATGCATCACAAGCTCTTTATCAACAAGTAACTGGAATACATAGAATGAGAAAACACAACCGAAAAACACCCCCACTGGTGTTTTTTTTTGGTAATGGGGAGTTGTTTCAAGCCCTACTTTGACTTGCTCCCAGAAGAGTAAGCATCCTGAAGCTACAGTAAGTGTCAGCTAGGGAGCTCTGTATACTCAGCCAGTCTTGTCACGTTGGTAAAAGTGTTCTTGGTCGTCTTGAGTGTCACAAGAACTGTCTGGAAAAATTGGGTAACTGTAGAGAACTTGCAAAGCATAAACAAAGGGGATGTATATAAAAGGCCATGTTTTGACAGGCCGTTCTAAAAGATTTATTCTACGGGGCTGGATTTTTTTTTTTTTGCTTAAAACTTTAAACTTCACAAAAAATGTTCGCTTATTTCAGGTTTTCTTGGGGTTGTTTCTTTAAATCAGATTTCTATCTGAAAAAAAGCTCATGTTGTCTTTCTCAGGTCTCCGGACAAGAACAGTTTCCAAGAGGACAAAGAATCTTATCTATTCCAATTTGGCCAAAAAAATTAGGTATTTCACAAAACTGTGTATATGAAATAAAACAGCAACAAAAAGAAGAAAATGCAGGTCAGTTTCTGGGTTGATGAATTTTGTGAGCCTTTGAAAGTATCATTCAGGTAGCACTGAAAACCAGTTGTTTTGTTCTAATTGGGAAAAAACAGTGATTCTCGAGCTTGCAAAACTTCTTTGTTTGGCTCATTAGACATTTATTTACATAAAACTTTTGCAAATTTGAGTCTTTAGGAGATAATAGTTAGAAATTGCCATTTGGGAGTTAGTGCATAATATTTAAACTCCTGTGTTTGCATCATGAAAGCCAGTTGTGCTGTGAATGGGACAAGAGAGATGAAGGAATGCAACATATATACATAGTGTGAACCTACATTCTGCTTCAGTGTTTATGTATTAGTGTTGACACTTCATGGAGCAATTGGGGAAAGCAAGTGATTGCTTCCTGGGTATTGCTACATCTTTCACCCACCATTTTTTTTCTTCAACAGAAGAACAATTTTAAATGAATGGGACATAATCTGAAACAGTCTCTAGAGGGGATCTTGATAATGGAACAGAAGAATTTGATCCAGCTTTGTGAATTGTATCTTGTCTGCTGCAAAAAAATAAGTGTACTTAAAGATAGTTTTTTTCCTGTAGCTTTTCTTTTTGTAGTTGTTCAGTATTGGTCTCACCTATATCCTCTTTTTAAATGTAAATTGAATGTATTTTTATTTTGCAGGAGAAAAATTGGAAGGAGCAAAACTGGACAACACTCAGGAGATTGTAATAGCATCTGAAAAGTAAGTGTTAGGAAAAAATATGGAAGCTCTTGCCTGGTTATGTTGTCATTGGTCTTGGTTTTAGACCAAAGTTGTATTTGATTCCAGATGAGGATACAAGATGGTCACCCAGACCAATGTGCCCTTCTGGAAAAAAAATCATTGTCCATTTAAACATGAAAAGGCTGATCAGGCAGCAAAAGACTAGAACTGGAAATAATGGAGTGTGTGGTCTTTCAGGAATTTGCAGATATTATTTCAGAATGCAGGAGCAAGGAGTCAGTGCTGTTTAAATGGTACTTTCTGTCGGCTTATTAAAGGAGTGCTTTTAACATTTTTTTGTCACTTCTTGACATAAACCAGTGTCCAATCACTTAAGTGTTGACACTTCCCTCCTTTACTGTTTTTGAGACACTGATTTAGGGATTCTAGTAAAATCCTATATTACCATGTGAAATTGGGATGAAGGAGGGAAAGGAACTGGAAAGTTTATAGAATCTCTCTTGTCAGGAGTTCTGTGGGAGAATTTAAGTTCTTTGAGAAATGTGGAGTATTACAGACCTGATAGTACAACTCTCACTCAGATCAAAACATTTGCTTGTTAAACTGAAGGAGGAAGCCATGACTAGACTGCTGAGAAGAAAAATGTAACTGTTTTTGAAAGGAAGAATATGTTTGCATGTACCAAACTGGTAAAGGCATATAACAACTGAGATTAGCTCAGTTGTTTGGAGCACGATGCTAATAATGCCAAGGACATGGGTTTGATCCCTGTACAGGCCATTTACTTTAGAGTTGGACTCAATGATCCATGTAGGTCCCTTCCAACTCAGAATAATCTGACTATAAAATAAGGCATAGAAGAAGGAAATTGCCTTAACTGTATGTGTGTGATGTCAGGATAAAAGTTTGCTGTTTCTTATAAGATGTGAGCTCTTAGTATTGCTACAGATAATTATATTAGGACTCTTGATGATTCTTGGTCATGAGAAAGGTAAGTAATGGCATTTCTGAGTAAAGAATAGATAACAAGACAGGAGGCCCAATGCTACAGTGTAGATCCATAACATGCTACATGTTGAACGCTGCTTACAGGGGTTTTTTTCCCCTCATATTAAAAGGAATGTCATGCAATGAAAGCAGAAATTATTACTTGCCTGTGTTGTACCAACTGGCATGTTTGTTTCTTCTCTGAATTAGGCAGGTAACATGCTGATTTTTATTTTTTTTTAATTGCTTGGTTTTTAATCAGAACACATGCAGCTCAGATTTAAGATGCAAGATGAGGCAGGTACAGCTGAGGGATGCATGATTTGCAGAGATGATGAAAGTAAATGCTGGGAGAGAGGAGTTCTTTGGCTGAAAGGTGCAGTTTGCTTTCAAGATTGAAAAGACAGGTGAGACAAGATGGGCTGAACTGAAGAGGCACAGGCAGACAAATGATGGGGAGACAGAAGATGGAAGCCTGAGTGGAAGAAAGCTGACTAAACATAACCTAACTTGGAAGCCCTTGGTAGCTTTAGGGGAGGCAAAAACGCCAAAAATCTTAATTTCTTTATATGTTGAGAGATGAGTTCATACATTGTTGCTGTCATATAAGCTGCTTTTGTGGACATTTCCACCTGTGTGTCAGGGAGATTGCTGAATTAGAGCACATGAATGCTTATGAAGGGTATGTGGATGTGGAAGCTACCTATAATTAAAGTGTTAGTCAAGCCTGTTTGGATAAGCACTTAGGTATCTGCCTTTTACTTCAAAATGCTGCCTGTATTTTGCCTTCAGAGGTTTAGGCCACTTACACACAACAGGCTGTGGGATTGCTTGCATGAGAGAAACACTGGCTTGCACATCCAGATAATTCATTTTGTTCGTAATCAAGAACTATTTGCTATTTCTTCATTGCTTATTCCTTGTAGAAGGCACAAGAAAATAACTTCCTTTGATTCCTCTTTAGGTTGTCTTCAAAATTGCAGCACCATTTTAAATTGTCTTCGGTCTATTCTCATTACTTTCCTGAAACTGGGATACCAGAAGTAACAACTTGTCATTCCCGAAGTGCTGTCACTGTGGATTATATTTTCTATTCTGCAGCAAATGATGATAGTACTGCCCAGCCAGGTAAACAAACCAAGTTTTTACTATTTTTCACAAATGCTAAATGAGATTAAGAGAAATGTAGTGATAATTTAATCCATATGAAGTCCTTCAAAGGTTTGTGGTAGTTCTTTCAATGTCAGCTGTTCCCTGAGAAATGTGGCTGGCCTTGTCAGCTCACCACAGATGAACCTGTAGTGCCATGCAGGGCAAACTCTTTCAGCTGACTGAACATCTCTGTAGTTGCTATCTCAGCACGGGGACAAGACCTGAGAGTATAGAAAAGCAGCATCATAAGGAGCACCTGAGAATTATTGCTGTCAATAGCTCAGGCCAGAGCTACAACAAAGCAGTATTTTCAATCATCTAGCCAACAGCATGGTGAACGGCATTTTATGATGTGCATTAAAACTGTTAAACGAACCGTTTCTTGGCAATTGACTTTTCAGCTTGTCTTGATGTAATATCTGTCAAGCAACAGACTCCGTGGCCTTTGCTCTGAGTCACGGCCCGTGCCCAGTTGTCCCTCTCTGGCTTGCAGTTGCAGCAATAACTCACCAGATGGCGCAAGAAAGTCACGGTACCTCTGGGGGGATTTCGTGATGGGGAACACAGTGTTTATCTATCCTTTACTGTGTTTGTTCGCACACTGTGGGTACCTCTGAGCAGTGTGCTTGCCGTGTCCTCAGTAGTTCTGTGTTTTATGCCACTGACGGAGGCATTCCACAATGCAGTGGATATGAGAAGTATTTAAATGACTTCTGAATGCCATGTGATTTCAGAGTGCATCCCTGCACAAAATTTAATCCTAATTCGCCTGCTTGTAGATTTTGTTGCACCATCATTGCCCCAGCAGGGATACAGCACTTTTTTTTTCTGCACTTGTTTTTCAAATAGATTCTTCACCCCACATCAGAGTACAGAATGGGACCAAACTTGAATTTTCCAAGTACTTTAAACTGGTATAGTTTTTAGTCATTAGTTCTTAGAAACTAAGTAGTGGTCTGGATTTTCAGTTTTCTAATGGGCTTCTCTATTAAAAGTTGCCAAAGTCTGAACAAGTAAGTATGAAATGTGGTCTGGGCTGATTGGTTTTTTCCATTTAAAGGGTTTTTTTGGAAATTTTTTGTGCTTTAGTCTGTCATGCTTAGCCAAGTATTTGGTTTGGTATTCAAGATTTACATGTAATCAGGGTTCAGTATCTCCCAGAGTCCTGCAGGGAATAATTTTGCTGGTTTCAGAGTATTCTGAGCTGACATTAATCACTGCATGCAGACCAAGGTCTGTGGCAACAAACTGCTCCTTTGTAGACATGCAGGTGCTGCCTCGAATGATAAATTTCTCTCAAGACCTGGGCAGATGTGTGCTCTAGAGTTGCCAAGACATCTTTGCAGTCAAAAAGCTTTTCTTCAGAGCAACAGTTAACAGCTGCTGGGTTGTTAGAGGGCTGGACAGCTGACAGATGGCAAAGGATGAAGCTGTTGAACTATCGGAGAAGTTTAGCACTTGCTGGATAGTCCTTTAAAGTATGTCTTATGGTGAGCCAGTACCAGGCTCAGCCAGAAGTTCTGAAATTGCTGATCACTTTCATACAGAAAGTATTTCTGTCAGAAGTTACAGCTGCTGTTTGTGCTGGTCCTGAAAGCACTCAGCTTGGCTCAGTATCATCTATACACTCAGAAAGCAATAGCGAGGGTTGCTGAATAGTTGCCTCACTTGACTACATTGCTCAAGAAGTCTAAAAGTTTGACACATCATGGAAGGATCTCAGTGGAATTTCTTCACTAGAGTTGAAAAAGCTGGTTGCTCTTTGCTGATGGGGAAATTGTGCCTGACAAATTTAGTGGCCTCCTATGGCAGGGTTGCAGCAGTTGTGGATAAGGGAAGAGCAACTGACATGATCTGCCTGGGCTTGTGCAAAGCATTTTACAGTCCTGCATGATAACTGGAGAGANATTCCCGAAGTGCTGTCACTGTGGATTATATTTTCTATTCTGCAGCAAATGATGATAGTACTGCCCAGCCAGGTAAACAAACCAAGTTTTTACTATTTTTCACAAATGCTAAATGAGATTAAGAGAAATGTAGTGATAATTTAATCCATATGAAGTCCTTCAAAGGTTTGTGGTAGTTCTTTCAATGTCAGCTGTTCCCTGAGAAATGTGGCTGGCCTTGTCAGCTCACCACAGATGAACCTGTAGTGCCATGCAGGGCAAACTCTTTCAGCTGACTGAACATCTCTGTAGTTGCTATCTCAGCACGGGGACAAGACCTGAGAGTATAGAAAAGCAGCATCATAAGGAGCACCTGAGAATTATTGCTGTCAATAGCTCAGGCCAGAGCTACAACAAAGCAGTATTTTCAATCATCTAGCCAACAGCATGGTGAACGGCATTTTATGATGTGCATTAAAACTGTTAAACGAACCGTTTCTTGGCAATTGACTTTTCAGCTTGTCTTGATGTAATATCTGTCAAGCAACAGACTCCGTGGCCTTTGCTCTGAGTCACGGCCCGTGCCCAGTTGTCCCTCTCTGGCTTGCAGTTGCAGCAATAACTCACCAGATGGCGCAAGAAAGTCACGGTACCTCTGGGGGGATTTCGTGATGGGGAACACAGTGTTTATCTATCCTTTACTGTGTTTGTTCGCACACTGTGGGTACCTCTGAGCAGTGTGCTTGCCGTGTCCTCAGTAGTTCTGTGTTTTATGCCACTGACGGAGGCATTCCACAATGCAGTGGATATGAGAAGTATTTAAATGACTTCTGAATGCCATGTGATTTCAGAGTGCATCCCTGCACAAAATTTAATCCTAATTCGCCTGCTTGTAGATTTTGTTGCACCATCATTGCCCCAGCAGGGATACAGCACTTTTTTTTTCTGCACTTGTTTTTCAAATAGATTCTTCACCCCACATCAGAGTACAGAATGGGACCAAACTTGAATTTTCCAAGTACTTTAAACTGGTATAGTTTTTAGTCATTAGTTCTTAGAAACTAAGTAGTGGTCTGGATTTTCAGTTTTCTAATGGGCTTCTCTATTAAAAGTTGCCAAAGTCTGAACAAGTAAGTATGAAATGTGGTCTGGGCTGATTGGTTTTTTCCATTTAAAGGGTTTTTTTGGAAATTTTTTGTGCTTTAGTCTGTCATGCTTAGCCAAGTATTTGGTTTGGTATTCAAGATTTACATGTAATCAGGGTTCAGTATCTCCCAGAGTCCTGCAGGGAATAATTTTGCTGGTTTCAGAGTATTCTGAGCTGACATTAATCACTGCATGCAGACCAAGGTCTGTGGCAACAAACTGCTCCTTTGTAGACATGCAGGTGCTGCCTCGAATGATAAATTTCTCTCAAGACCTGGGCAGATGTGTGCTCTAGAGTTGCCAAGACATCTTTGCAGTCAAAAAGCTTTTCTTCAGAGCAACAGTTAACAGCTGCTGGGTTGTTAGAGGGCTGGACAGCTGACAGATGGCAAAGGATGAAGCTGTTGAACTATCAGAGAAGTTTAGCACTTGCTGGATAGTCCTTTAAAGTATGTCTTATGGTGAGCCAGTACCAGGCTCAGCCAGAAGTTCTGAAATTGCTGATCACTTTCATACAGAAAGTATTTCTGTCAGAAGTTACAGCTGCTGTTTGTGCTGGTCCTGAAAGCACTCAGCTTGGCTCAGTATCATCTATACACTCAGAAAGCAATAGCGAGGGTTGCTGAATAGTTGCCTCACTTGACTACATTGCTCAAGAAGTCTAAAAGTTTGACACATCATGGAAGGATCTCAGTGGAATTTCTTCACTAGAGTTGAAAAAGCTGGTTGCTCTTTGCTGATGGGGAAATTGTGCCTGACAAATTTAGTGGCCTCCTATGGCAGGGTTGCAGCAGTTGTGGATAAGGGAAGAGAAACTGACATGATCTGCCTGGGCTTGTGCAAAGCATTTTACAGTCCTGCATGATAACTGGAGAGATGGATTTGGTGAACCACATTGTGAATCAGCAGGAAACAAACAGTTGGGATCAATGACTCCATGTCCACGTGGACATCAGTGACAAGTGGCATTCCTCAGGGATCACTCTTGGGACTGTCACTAACACCAGTGGGGTGCACCCTCAGCAAGTTTGTTGATGACACCAAGCTATGTGGTGCGATCAACACACTGGAGAAAGGGATGTCATCCAGAGGGATCTTGAAAGGGTTGAGGTAGGCCCATGCAAACCTCAGAGAGTTAAAGGCCCAAGGCCTGCCCTTGGGTCAGGACAGCTCTGGTATCAGGGCAGGGATGAACAAGTGGATTGAGAGCAGCCCTGAGGAGAAGGACTTGAGGGTGCTGGTTGTTGAGAAGCTCAGCACGATCCAGCAATGTGGACTGGCAGCCCAGAAAGCCAAGCTTGTTCTGGGCTGCATCAAAAGCAGCATGGCCAGCAGGTTGAGAGAGGTGATTGTCCCCCTCTACTCTGCTCTCAGGAAACCCCCACCTGGAGTGCTGTGTCCACCCCTGTGACCCCCAGCATAAGGAGGGGGTCCAGAGGAAGCCATAATCAGTGAGCTGGAGCACCTCTCCTATGCAGACAGACCATGAGAGTCAGGGTTGTTCAGCCTGGAAAAGAGAAGGCTCTAGGGGGACCTTCCAGTACCTGAAGGGGGTCTACAAGAAAGCTGGAGAGGGACATTTCACAAGGGCAGATAGTGATAGGATACAGTGGAGTGGCTTTAAACTGACGGAGAGTAGGTTCCGATTAGACACCAGGAAGAAATTCTTTACTGTGAAGGTGGTGAGGCACTGGAACAGGTTGCCCAGAGAAGTTGTGGATGCCTCATCCCCAGAAGTGTTCAAGGCCAGGCTGGATGGAGCTCTGAGCAACCTGGTCTAGTGAAAAGTGTCCTTGCCCATGGCAGGGGATTGAAACTAGATGATCTCTAAGGTCCCTTCCAACCCAAACCATTCTGTAAAATTCTGTAATAATGGCAAGGCTGTGAGTCATCTTCCCCTCTTGCATGAGCAATGGTGTTTCATCTGGGAGGGGATGGGAGGGGCAGGTTCCCTAGAAATAGCAGAAGATAATAGAGGGAGATCCCTTTCTTATGATGCACAGTTAGAAAGGGAAATGCTCTTTAAGACTTTCATCCTTATGAGTAACAGTTTCTGTATGACCTGCCTGCTGGAGAACTGTGTGCTTGAGGATGCAAAAATAAAATATCATATGAACCAGTAACTCTAAAAGGATAATTAATTTTGCAAGTGTCAGCTCTGCTTAGCAATGCTGTTGTTCTAAAGTATAGGATTAGATTATGTGAAGCTTTTTTAGGAGAATTATAATGAACAAATAAATCCCTTTTCCTCTCTGCCTCAATTTATCCCTCCACAAAATAGTGTCCTTCTGAATACTTTGAGCTCTACTGATTATACGCTTTACTGTGAGAGTCATAGTAAACAAGAAGAATTTCTGAACTGCCTTATTGGTGATATTGCATGGAACAATAATAACTTCAGATTATTACTGCAGTACTATTTTTCTGCATATGTATGAATGTGTAATGCTTAGCCCACACTAATGTTGTGTTTTGGGTTTTTTTAACCAGGAGCAGAGGATTCTTTTCATGGAGGTCTGAAACTTCTTGGCAGGCTGGCACTTTTAACAGAGAAAGATCTCTGGACTGTTAATGGTCTTCCCAATGAAAATAACTCTTCTGATCACCTGCCATTGCTAGCAGAGTTCCGGCTTATTGAACGGTAATACCCAAAGGACTTTTTGTGTAGGTGAAGTTACCTTCACCTTCCCTCTTCATGGGATGATTAATATTTTTTTTTAAAGGTTAATTCAGGCACTGCTGGTCCGGTTTAAATATGTTTGCGTGCATGCAGATTTGTTAGTGTTGTGTAAAGTAGACTTTTTAAAGAGACTTTTTTTTATGTTTAAATTACTTTATGAAGTCTTTAAGGCAAAAAAGAAAAGATTTTACATGAACTTTCTCTTTGATAAAGGAAAACATCTGTGCCAGACTCAAAATGGCATTATTTTTCATGGAGATGCTGTAAATTGTTTTTATTGTAAATCATAGTAAAAAGGACTATTCTGAGAACCGTGTGCTTCTTCAAGCAAAGGGGAATGTGTTTGTGTGCCTGTGACATTCTAGAATGAGTTGAAAATAATGTCTTACTACAAAGGTGCTCTGTGGACACTTCTATCTAAACACAACTGCAAAGGATTTACTTAGAGTGTAGTCAGGGCAGAGACTGCAAGACTGAATTTTCAAAGGAAGAAGAGAGCTTTGTAGTAAGGCAAATATTTGTGTTTTAAGAATTTGATTCTTAAAATTCTCAGAGCTTAAATATGGGTAGCATTCACTGGAATCTTTTAAAAAATACCTGAAATAAAATCAAATTTAATGAGCGCACCACCTTACAGGAAACTTAATTGACCTATTATAGAAACAAAACAAAAAATCAGTCCTTGACATCTTGAACAAGTGGGAGACAGGTTTTTTTTCCATTTAGTTATTAAAAATGTCAAGTTGTATCTTGAAATGACAGATCCTGAGGTATTAAATGATCAAGACTTTATTCTCATTATGGACTCATAAACATTCTGTGTAAAATACAATTTACAAAATAATTAAAAAACCACCAGAGACTTCCTGCATAGGAAACTTAGAGGGGCTGGAAACAAGTCTTGTGACTTGGTGAAACTACATGTAGATATGTATGTAGAACCAAGTTAAAAGTAACAGAATTAGCTGTCAGTGTAGTGCTGGAAAACCTTCACCCATGTTTCTGCAATCACGTTCAGATGCAACTGTCTTCCAGAAACACTTGTGGAATTTTCATCTGTGTTCCCTTTTCCTGACTGCAGACAACAACTGCAATTACTTTATGCTTTTAGAATAATGCAGGAAGTACAGTGGTAGTAATCACAAAACCAGTTGAATTAAAAAAGTCCTTCAAGTGTTCCATTACAAAATATGACTACTTACCAAAACATTCAGCTTAAGTTGCTGAGAATTTGGAGTGGGCTATTTTTTTCCTAGGTAGTATCAATGGAAGATCTTTTTCTACTTGTTAACAGTCAGACTAGTGCTGAAGATGACTACCTATTTGATACCGGATGCTGCCTGTTTTCAAGTGTCTGAGTAATCTCAAAGCTGAATCTCACAGATGCTAACATACTTAAATAGATGCAACAAATTTCTGGGTACATCCAGGTTACAGCTAAAAATATTGTTCAGTTGTAGCAACTCTGACAGTCTGTGTTAAGAGCAAAATCAAAAAAAACCCCAAAAACATAAGTCATAAAAAAAAGACTACCATGATATTTTTATTGAAGTTTCAGGCCGTGCATATACAAGTGATGAAAAAAAGCCCAAAAAGTCATGCTTGTTTTCTACACTATTTGACCACTTTGTTGTCACTTGAACCACACTTAAGACAAATGTCATCATAAGCAACTTTCAATATTTCAGCTGAATGTCAAAACAAGTACCAAAAGCAATTTGTCACACTCCTCTACAGCATTAAAAAGCTTCAGTATAAGTTAAGAGAATATAACCAAATGGTGCTGAACAATAGTAAAAACTATATACAGACATTACTTGAGCTGAAGTAAACCATGGTTTCATAGAAAAAACTTGCAACATATCAGATAATCTTGTGCTATATGATACAGCTGGTCAAAAGTTTTTCCACATCATTTTATCCATGAGAAATCTAAGGAATACATGGAAAAAAGTGGTTTAGGTCACAAAACACTGAGCAGCACAAAGTTTAAAACTGAAACTCTGCAGCTGATGTCAAATTACACAATAATTTCTACAGAAGCAGTATTTCCCTCTCTTCAGCTTCACTCCTTAACCAAAAAAAAAATCCTATTGTGAACACAGGAGTGGAAAAGTTTACAGAAAGAGGGATGGGAAAGGCCTCCCTGTAACTGATATGGTAAACTTGGAAAAAGAAGTGTCATACATTTGAAAAGTTTTCTTTGTAGACTTTCTGAAGTCTAATTAGTAGAAAGCCTTTCAGTGGTTGCAGGAGGTTGCAGGGTCTCGGTGTTTTCTTCCTGTCCTGGGCAGGTGAAATTCATTGACTTTTTTGAGCAATGAGGTCTGTGTACAAGCACTTGTCTCCTGTATTCATTCATTTGCTGGCTGATAGAAGTGTTCTAGGAGCTTAAACCGTTCTGTTTGAGTAAGCATTATTGTCGGTCTGTTACAATGTCCTGTCTTCACGGAGATCCCAAAAAAGTAACTGCCCAGAAGGGGAGGTACACAAGGCCCATGGCAGTATCATCTATAAGCACAGCACAAAGGGTAGAGGCTGGACTTGCACAATAATCCAGTTTATATTTAGGCACCTAATGAAATATTTCCAGGAATGCAGCACTCGAATACTTTCAGAGGACTTCACTAATGCAAATGGTGAACCCCAGTACATCTTACCGTGTCACTTGAGAACACTGCTGTCCATCACAGGTCCTCAGCCAAGTCTTAGAACAAAAGGACTGAGTTCAAAGGCAGCAGAAAAGCTCGATTTTCAGCTATTTCAGGCCTATTTCCTTATTCAGGTCTCCCTAAGCAGTGAGACCTACAATACATGTAGGAAAAATCCCCTACAGCAGCACAGCAGAAGGCTAAATTCAGCTTGTCATTTCTGATTTAATATGTCAAAGCATGACCATTGGAGACTGCTCAGCCTTTCAAAGACAAGGTTCAAATTTACACACAAATGTGGAAAGAAAAGCACAGAGACTCAAGTTATCAATTTGGACAGTTTTTCCATTATTCCAGGTACATACATAAGAAAAAAACTGACTAATAGGTGAACACTTGTCCCTCCAAAACAGCAGTCTCTATGTTTTGTGCTTTAGCAGTGTAGTCCGGAAAGCTTGTGACTAAAAGCTTGTGAAAGGAGTATAAAAGAATTATGAAAGTTTAAAAATTCATTATTCATCAATTATCATCATTTAAAAAACCCAAAACCTT
This sequence comes from Sclerurus mexicanus, assembly GCA_013396755.1. Lineage (NCBI taxonomy): Eukaryota > Metazoa > Chordata > Aves > Passeriformes > Furnariidae > Sclerurus > Sclerurus mexicanus. The sequence continues at coordinate 573,687 of VWZF01006901.1, forward strand.
GTATCTCACCTAATGTCAGTATTAAGAATACACCTGCATATTACTATTACTTAACATCTTTCAGCAACATGCAGAAAATAATAATACAGGTGGCAGTAAAACATCCAGTGCTGTTTTAATACTACCAGAAATGCTGGGAAACAGTACAAATTAGTGAGAAAACAATAATACTGACAGTTTTGCATATCTATTAAGTCTAGTGAGGTAATGTTGATACTTTAAAAACTTATGCCACTTCTGCACTGCTTGCTTTTATTGCTGAATTAAAGATTAACACTGAATATGATTTTTCTTTTAACTGCACTGCACCCCAGCACATCTTAACACAGAATATGATTCCTTAGTTATCCCAATGCTACCACCCAGCACAATGCCAAGTTCAATTAACACTTGTACAGGAAAATGATACTTGAAGAAACTCACACCACCGGAGTCACTTGCTACATGATGGTAGGGGGAAAACAAATCTCTTACCCTGGCAAACCTAATTTTAGGTTCTCTTTGCTGATGTCTTTTCTATAAATTGAAATAAATACTGCCACCAAAAAAAAAATTCCCCCCTTCTATTTTCTAGATAAAACTTTTATTGTGGGAGTACATAAGTTAATAAATAGTCCCATTCCTTTTTCCTTCCAACGGAGTGCAGGTAAAGTGCAGTGGGAAGCAGCAGGAAGCTCTCTGTCCAGTATGGCTTTGTTAGATGCGGAGTTGGTAGCCCACCTCGTTGAGTGTTGCCAGGTCTCTTTTCTTGTCCACCACCGCAGGCCTGCAAGCACAGGAGGGAAGAGGGCGCTGCTGACCAGCAATCCCACACTGCTGCAGGTGTGGACAGCACAATGGCAACACAGGGAAAGGGTTACTTCAAAATAGACCTGACTACATCTAATTTTCTCATTGTAAGCATGATCCTGCTGAATCTGCCACAGGAACTGGTGTGATTGAGCTGCTTGTGTGCTGCCTCTGAAGACATCCCAATGAAGAACAATCTGACCCACGCTGAGGTCCATGAGCTGAGCCTAGAAGCATGCACTCTTTCTGACTTTAGAGAGGGCTTAAATGAGTAGCTAAAATGACACATCCCACCTGTCATCTACGCCAGAGCAGGACTCCAGCTTTTAGATTAAAGTTGAAACAGCTGAGAGCAAACGGGCAGGGCCTCTCACATGGCCACTGCATCTTCTCTCTGAGCCCACCCTTTCCTCTTGGCTAGGTCTGTGTAAAGGGCTAGAACCCACCAAACAGAAACACAAGGTGAACTGCCTTCAATCTCCCTCTCCTCTCATTTCACAGAATATTCCGAGTTGGAAGGGACCACAAGGATCATCGAGTCCAACTCTTAAGTGAATGGCCCATACAGGGATCAAACCCACAACCCTGGTGTTAGTAGCACTAGGCTCTAACCAACTGAGCTCATCTCAGGGGTCTCCTGCAACTTGACATTCTGATACAGTCCAGCCATTCACTTGAGTAATCACAGATACATGGATGCTGTTAGCTAATTTAAGTGTATCAACAGCCTGGCCAAATGAAACCTTGAGCAATCAGTCTCTCCCTATTTAGGAAGCGGGGGAAAAGCTCCTCCAACAAAGCTGTCAAACCAAAACAATCCATCTGATTTATAGTCTATGGAAGTGTCTAATCTGAGAGTTTATTCCAGGCTCTTTGCTGCTTTCACACTAAGCCGTATGTTTGCTTTTCCAAAGACAGACATTGTTTAAAACACACATTTCTCCTAGTACTCTACAGCATGTCTACTTCCTCCAGAAACACAGCTAAAGCCCATGGTACTTCTCTGTGAGGCTGGTAATGGCTCCAGTGCTTTCCTACAGCTCCTCAAACGCAGCTTCCAGCTCTAAGCACTTAACGCTTTGCTCATTATGCAGCAGATGTCACCTGTGGCAGAGCCTCCAAAATCTTTTTTAATTCTTTGGTTCAATAAAGATTTTTTTAATAATTATTTTTAAGTGCAGAAATGATAACACCAAATCTCTGCTGAGAATCTGCACAGCATTGGACAGCTGAAGACATTGCTGTGGACAGCTATGCCTAGTGGCACGTTGAATGAAACCTGTTGTTATCCAAGCACCTCTAATAATAACCCCATCATCTCTTTGCAGTACTACCCAGCATCCTCGTGTTTGTCTCAGTTTGTTAAGTACTTCACAGATGTGAGGGAGTCTTAACTGTCTCTCTCACTTGCAGAAAGGGATCACACTTACAGAAATCACTGCAAGATAGTTCAGATTTTTCCACTTAATTCCTTAAGAGCAGATGGGATTTGACGAGCCAGTGAACAAGCTACAAGCTGCATCCCTCTGAGCTTCCGTAGGAGTCAGAGACCAGCAAGGGATGCACTGTATGAAGTTTCCAGTCTCCTTCCTTCCTCCCTCCCTCCAATTTAGGGATCCTCTTTGCACCCTTTTCTCCCTTTCTCCCTTTAATTAAAGCTAGAATATGGTTTTAATTAAAGCACATCTCGATGGTTTTACCTTCCCTGATTATCCAACAGAGATGTAGAGTTCCTGCACACCCATGATGACATGCACATTTCCACCCATCCACCCCAGTTCTCTGTAGCTTGTAACTACAGACTGTCCTCCATAAGGTTTTAGGAAGAGACAAGAATTTGCTGGACCAGGGGCACCACAGATCCCTTTCTTTTTGGCTGGCAAATGACCTTACATCAAACCTGCCCTCTGAAGTGAGGAACCTCTGCTGTACCAGCCCGTCAGATCACACCTCCTGTCCAAAGTGCCTTGACCACAAGCAGGTGAGCAAGCTGTGCCAAGTTGCTGCGTGCATAGTATTCAAGAGTTATCTGCACTGGATCTGCCTGACTTTGCACATCCTAATATGATCCTAATATAATTCTGCCCCCTTGCACATTCTAGTAAAACAGAGGAACAGAATTTTCCTTTCAACAGCGACATTTGGCTGGAAGCACACATGGCCAGTGTTGCCACCACACACAAAGCACACATGTGTTAAGCCTCAATGTGAAATTGAAAGGAAATAGATCTGGTGAATTGACATTTAGGAGCAGAGGTTCTCCAGGCTGCTGTATGATCCCGCCTTCCAAAAGTGTAGCAACTCCCACAAACCTCTTCAGCTCCAAGCACTCCTATTGAGGATGAAACACTGCATTGCCTGTTCCAGCACATGCTTGTACTTTACTGCACCCTCCCGCTTTGGGACTTCAGAGGTGGACATGTGGACACTGTAAAGCTTCAGACATACCAGATTCACACCACCCTATATCCTCTGTGTTCATGCTGGCCACCCTGAGAGGGATCATACCAGCTGTGGGCTAAGAGCACATGGACTGTTACAGAGCTCAGTTAATGAGCTGCAATCTGACTACACACCAGCCTCCTAGACAGGCATGTACTGCCTATTGCGTTGCCACCTGCTTCCTGCAGTGTGCCCTGTCTGCTTGTAGCTGCATTTCCAGGCTAAAAGGCTATTGTGGGCTTGCTAGCAGCCACCACTAACATCTACCTAATAAACTAGTAAGAAACCAGGGTGAGAAGTTAAAGGTTTGAGGATGTAAAATCCTCTTCTGTCCTTAAGCACCACTTTAGTCCTTGTCCTTCAGAAACAAAGACATTCCAGTTAACATATTCTTCGGTGGGAGAGTTCTCCCAGCAGGCCCATATAATTTTACTGTTGACAAAACCTAGGCTGTAATAACAGCTTGTCATCAGCAGGTGAAGCCTTTCAAATGAATGTGTTATTCAGCCCCTGCCAGCTCATGCTACAGCAAAACACTTCTCTCCCCCTCCCCTGTCAGCTTGGAAAAGCTGCAATTACAGCATGTAAGAGATGCACAAAGAAACAACACACAGTGTTGACAATCACAGCCATTCTTTCGCTAGAATTCCAGACTAAAGCCTAGCAAACCTGAAAGCCTTTTGTCTTGTGTGTAACACAAAGGCTTCCCACTCCATCAGGTTCTCAGGGATCCATCGATATGCTGAAAAACACCCAATTTCCCCTCTTGTATCTCTCGCCCCATGTCAACCACTGTACATGCTGGTGTGTGTCATTCAGCTCATCGCTGACGAGGGGTTGCCATTCCCCCTTCAGAGCTCAGAGCTTATGCTCTGGCTGGGTCCTGGATCTTGTATCGTGGTGACCCGGGGCTTATTTTAGAATAATGTATAATTTGCTCTAGATTCAGAGCAACACAGCAGAACCACTGAACAGGTAACAGGTGCTGAAGTCACTGCAAGGCCACCCATGTCTCACTTGTCTTTCTGTCCTGGAAAAGCAAAGCTGCCAAGGAGGAGTCAGTCACTGCAGAGCAGCCACATGCCCAGCAGCTCTATCAGGAAACCAGCCCAACTGGCGAGTCTCCAAGCTCAGTGAGACTCGCTCCTCTCCAAAAATACATAATCCACTCCAGCAAGTGCAGAAATACTATCAGAAACCCAAAAATGAAACTGTCCCTCAAAGAGAATCTAGGAGGTAAAGAAGCCTGGAGCAGCTGAGCCCATTACAACTATAATTATCTATGCACTAAACAAGGAGCTCTCAGTGATGAAGCCCAAAGTACAACATCGTGAACTGAGTGTGAATTCACATGTAAAAATAAAAGCCTGCTGTGAAATCATCTGCTGCTAAAGTATCTTGAAGTTATCTTTAGAAGGTTAGTCTAATATCTTTGTTAGCTGCTTGAAAATAAATAAATAAGTGCTGAGACAGGAGTCTGGGAGCCTATTTTAAAAATTATGTGACTAATCTAGGTTACGTATAGGCTTTCACAGTTGTCAGCTTCCTGGCATGAGGAAGCACAGCTAAAACTCAACTCTTCCACATCTAAGGTAAGGGAGTCTGAACTGGCAGTGGCTGTAAAAGGCCTGTGATCTGGAAACCCAGTTTTATCCATTTAGAGGTATTGCATGCAGTTAGTCCATGCTTCCCCACACAGCTAAAGAACAACTATTAGCTACCACACACAAGGGAAGTGGTGTGGGATGTTTTTAAGCTGATTCAAATAAAAGAATACAATGCAAGTGATGTTTCCACTTCTGAAAGAAGAGAAAAGGTTTTCTTTTGTTACATCCCTGTATGCTGGACAGTTCCAGGACCCTGCACGGAGAGGCCATCGGGCAGCAGGAAGCACTGCAATGCCAGGACATCAGCAGCACCTCTGGCTTCTGGAGCCTCTCTGATTACTAAGGTATCTGGTGCAGTTTTCCTATATATGCCAGTGAGCATGTAACTTTTGTAGAGCAAAACAATACACCATCACCCCCCACTTCTGACGCACCAGTGATGATGGCAGGAATACTCACGATTTATCTCTTCTGCATGACCGCCTCTGAGGGCTCGCTTGCCTTCGACGTGGGGACAACGACTTACCCCGTGATCTCTCTTTGATTGGAGAATGGGCACTTGAGGGTTTCAGAATCTGTGAGAGATGGGGGAGGGAAGCAAGTGGCCTTCAATAAAGGCAATGATTCACTGAAAATAAAAAAATTAAAATAAAGGGCCTCATACAGTAGCAGGGATGGCACACAAAGAGCCTTCAGTCCCTTGGGGCTTATTCAAACCCTGCCCAGGTTAAGAGGAACCCAAAGCTGTTATCATGTGATAGCTGTTCAGGGGCCCCCTGCAAAAATTAGTTGGTGTCAACAATTCAGTTCCCAGCTGAATACTGTCTCATCCGTGGCTTTCTTCAGAGCTGGCAAGAGCAAGGGATAAGAAAAATGGCTTTGAGCCTCAGCTGAAGGAATCTCAGACAGCCAAATCACCCTCTGCAACTTTTCTCTCCACAAGCAGAGGTGACCATCTCTCAGGCTGGCAGTTAACTCTCTGACAGTGAGATTTTTCAGCAGGTCTCCGACTTGCCCACATCCTTCAGGCCCTCCAACCTCAGACAGCCATCAGCATGACACTCACACTCCAGGCTGTTTTAAAGACCTGATCCTCCAAAGTCAGCCCCCTCACAACAGGAGCCCTCTGAATCAAGCAGCTCAAATTTTGAAGCAATGCAAGGGAAAGGTCAGATGCAGGGCCTTTAGCCTTCGAGAGTTCAGGGCTGTGGTCATGGCACTGAGGCACTCACAAGGACTGGACTCTCAACATTACAGCTCAGGACAGGCTCAGAGCTGGTCCCTCTGTCAAAAGCAAGTACAAAATTCAGTAAGTCATCCATCCATATGGACTCCTTCAACTAGGGCATGCTTCAGCTGTTTGCCCACTTAAAAGTGTATTAAAAGTATGAATAGAGAAGAAGGGAAAAGAAAAAAAAATGTGATAGTATGGTACAAGACAGTCCTTGGCAGGGCAGGAGAGATGGCAGTGGAACACAGGCACTATGATGCCACTGGCAGTGCTCACCCCAAGGTCAGGGCAAGGGGGCAGGTGCCTCCGCCAAAAAGGCACGTGGCTGCTACGTAGGAGCTGTTCTTTAGCAGGGAAGGGGACAGGAACCCAGAATAAATTGGATGTGATGCCACATACCTCTCCACAAGAGCCAGACCCATACTTAGCAACACACCTGCTCTGCTCTTGCTGCCAGCAGGAGGCTGGAAAGGCACCAAATCCCCTTTCACCATGACTGCAAACAGGTCCTTGCCTATGCCAGGCTTAGAGGCAGGGTCAGGAACACCCCTCATGCCCAAGGGCAGCCAAACCCTCCAGCGCCCTGGCAGCCTGCCCTGTCTCCCCGTTGTTTCCCTCTGAGCTCTTCAGTCCAACCAACTGGCAGGGAAGCACCAGTCTGTCAGGGATTCGCTTGACTCACCTTTCCCATGTGATCCACTTTGCGATTTAGGTGAGGGTGATGGACCTCAGGCAGTGCAGGGCAAGCCCATGGATGTTCCAGGGCATCCCTTGCAGCTCAAGTGCAAAAAGCAGAGAATCTCTACCTGTGACAGGCCCAGCCATGCTGATTTTTCCTAACCACCTTCTGGAGTCATTGAGAAAAGCAAAGTGGGCAATAGGTCCTTGATGGCCAGGGACAAGTACAGATTCAAGTGTTTTCTAGGCTGAAGGGAAGTTCCTTGAACTAAAGAGCTATAAGGGCTTGCAAACACAGCAAATCCTGGGGGAGAACCACTAATACAGATGTAAACACACCCCTAGCCCACCTGATAACTACTTAATCTCAGGCTGGGATCAGTCTGTGACACAGAGCAAGACCCATCTCTGGGGGACAGGACAAGGCACAGCTGCTTCCAAGACCACCACCTGGGTACACGGGCCTACCTTCATCCTCATATCCCTGGCAAACTTCTCCAGCTCCTTTCTGACTTCTGTGCGCATCATTTTGGATACATTGAGGACCAGCTGTTTCCACTCGATGGGCTGAAAGCTGTGCGGCTCGTGTGGGACATACAATCCAATTTTTACTTTTTTGACTGAATGCAAGTACTTTTTATACGAGTCTTCAAATTCAAAGATGAGGTCGCTTAGAGTTCGGTAAGTTAGAGGTTTGTCCATCAGATCTGATCGTCTGCTCATGCCCAGCGAGCCGTACCGGCCATTGCAGTAAATCCCAAGCACCACATGATGAAAATAGTTCCCTGAGAAGTGGGTTTTAAAGCTGATGGGGAATCGTTCCACGGAGGGCTGCCCGTTCGTTAAGTATCTGATGTGCACTGTGTCAAGGCAACAACGGTGCTGGAAAGGAGCCCACACAATTACACCTGTAAAACATCTTCAGCAGTTTAGTTTGTTTTCTTAACTGCAAGGGCAAGGGCTTTCTTGCAAACACAAATTTATTCTCATTCTGCCCCAGAAACAGTCGATGCTGCCAAAGCCCATTTCATTGCTTGGAGAATAAGATGCAATGGTTCAGACAGGGAAGAGCCTGACTAATAATCACACTTAGCGGAAGGGAAAAAAAACTACAACACTGTTCAAGTCAGCATGCCCAAAGAGAGACCACTCCCCCTAGATCTGTGGAAACTCCCCCATTTGATACCAACATCAAACTCCCATACTCCCAAAAGGGTAGAGTGTTTACCTCCCTTTTGTGGGAGGCTTGGTATGATTCAGGTTACTGAGCCTCATTTTCTCCAATCTTCAATACTATAAAAAAATCCAAATTTATTCCTCTCCAAGGTGACAGTCTGCCTTTCCTCCTGTAAACTGGCCCTCAACATTGCCACTCCTCATGCAATAGTGTTTTTGCACATTACCCTTGTAACCCATTGCTGAGATGAACAAAATAAAGCTCCTAGACAGGTAATGAGATAAGCACAGAGACATGGTCAAGAACAAATGCTTTTAAAAAGCAAAACTTGTCCCTGAAATCACTGGCTGCCCATTTCAAATGCACCACATGCAGAATCCAGGACCAAGCTCTGTAACAATGTAGTATGTGATCTCAGAGGGGAACTATGCACAGGTCCAGGGTCATCTCCTTGGGAGGCTGCTGGCCCGTGCCAGGGAAAGGACAGACTGAGAATCCCTCATGCAAGCAGGTTTGCGTCAGCATTTATGTCACACGCAGCTCCCTGCTGCTAATCCTCGGACAGCTGAAACTCACCCTGGCCCCACGTGCTGGCACCTGACCCTGGGACAGCAGGTGCCCTTCCCTTCTGCAGCTGAGGCCCTCACCCACGTCTGGGGAATGAAGGAGGGATGACCAGAAAAGGCTGCAGTGATACGCTCCAGCCTGGGGTTGCTCCAGCCAGAGGCACCTGCTGTAACCCTGAAGCCACCCCTGGAAGTAAATGCGGTCAAGGCAGTCAGTCAGGGTGCTGCCACTACAAAATACACTGGTCCAAAGGGCAGCACTGCCAGGATAATGCCAGGGCATCCTGACGGATGGAGGAGTGGCATTAGTTCCCACTGGAGCTGCAGGAACCAGCTCAGACCAGGATTCTGCTTTGGGGATCTCCAGCATCCCCTCCTCTCCCTCCCTCATGCATAAAAAGGGCAGTGAAACAAGAGCCACTACACAGTTGAGATTTCCTGGGATGTTACTGTGGCCAGCCTTCTTTCCCTGCCTGCACAGCATGGCTGCCTGACAGCTGCTGGGAAGCTGAGAACAGAAAAAGCCTTCGTACCAACACCATAAAACACAATTTGGGCTCAGTTCAGGTTCTGCCCAGCCTGACATGCCACCATATCATCAAGAGTGAAACTCCATGGGATGTTGATCCCTGCCCGCACTCTGTATTTCACCTCTTCTCTCTACAGGGATGGAGGAAAACCATCCACTGACTCTCATTTGCCTCTAAAGCATTTTCTCAGGGGGGTATTTCACCCACATGATGCTTGTTGAATTTCACGTATCCAAATATTTGCCCTCCAAGCGAATGCAGAAACCAACTAATATGAGATTCATGAACTGCCCAGAATCTGAGGTTGAGAGCAAGGAGTTAAACGAACAGAAAGACAACAGGCAAGAAAAATACATTGGCACAAATCTTTCAGAACAGCCACAGGAAAGGTATTCGGTTCCATGTCAAACATATTTAACTGCGTTCAGCGCTAGATGTCATCAGCTTTAGCAGCCTAGAGAAAGTGTATGAGAGGGTATAGGAACAGACAACACTATGGGCTCAACTCACAGGGCACTTCACTGTCCACAGACCATAAGTCTGGATGAGCATGCAGAGCACAGACCTCCCTAACACACATATATCCCTCGCCCAGCCAAGGCCACTGCACCCACCTCCTGCCACACCTACATCAAACACCCTGCACCAGCTGCCAAAGCCCACCCTGATACCAACCACGCTGACACAGAACAGAAGCAGCTCTATTTGCCTTTCATGGTCTCGCTGGATCATTGTTGCCTTCGGACTATGTTCTCCCAGAAAAAACCCATGCCAACAGTAGAATTAAATAAATTAAATAAATTCACTGCCAGCTCAGAATAGGGCCCAGCACCATTATGTCAACTGGAAAACTCAGCCCACAGTCACCTCATATAAAAGGTCACCTTGCTTCAGGCCTTAAAAGGAGCATCCTGTGTACATCAAAGTCATGTTACAATAATTTGTGTCCTACAGATAGATTCCTGCAAAAGCCCATTGTATTTATCATTCTGTGTAACTGAAAAAGCAGTATCTTTTATTAACACCTATGAAGCTTTCAAACATCACCACTATTTTTCCCCCTCATTATGAAAGAGTTTTCTCACTACTCCCCGAGTGCCTTTCTATTAAGTCCACACAAAGCTTTGGTGGCCACCTGCCACACATACACACTTCTGCCATGAGGTCTCAGAGAAGTTGCAATTTAATCTCATTAAATACCAAGTAGGAGTAAAAGAATCTTTTGAGGGCAGAAATTACCCACCATCAAATAACCCAGCAACAACCGCTGTGGAAATTAACCTTTAGGTACAGGTTGCTTCTGCTGAGTGACTAGTTAACGAGAGTCCCCACCCGAGATGAAATACACAGCAAACGGGCTGGAAAGGCACGTCAGATCTTCCCCTCCATCCATGTGTCGTTATTATATCTTTTCCTTTCTGCTCTGCCCAAGGAGAGCTGTATTGTGGCAAACAAAAGGCGACGACACAGCAACGCCGCAGCTGTAATCACACTTTTGAGCTGGGACTGGAACTGCAGGATGGAGAGTCGGGGAGTAAATTACATGCCACAATAGAAAAGCTGGGCAGAGCAGGAGAGGGCAAAAGCAGCTGTAGCAAAAGCTCAGTGGCCTCCCGATCCTTGGTCTTCAAGTAAATCAAAGTAGCAGAAAAACATACTAAGGGATACCAATCTCCTTGGAGATCACACAAGAGGGATACTAATCTGCTGGCTAGCCAGCTCTTGCCCCAATATCCCACTTATTCCTCCAAAGCCAGAATATGCACAAGGACAATACCTGGAGCTCCACTGGGTTTTCGCAAAAAAGGTTGGTATTCTGTGTCCCCATCCCTTGGCAATTCCCAAACCCTGCTGTCATGGTTTAACGCCAGCTGGCAGCTGAGCAGTACACAGCTGCTTGCTCACTCCCCTAACCAGTGTAATGGAGAGACAGTCAGAAGGGTAAAATTGTGGGTTGAGATAACAGCAGTTTAACAGGTAAAATAAAAGCTGTGCACACAAGCAAAGCAAAACAAGGAATTCATTCACACTTCCCAGCATCAGAGAGGTGTTCAGCCCTCTCCAGGAAAGAAGGGCTTCACTGCATATAACAGCGAATTGAGAAAAAAAAAGGCCTATTAACAAGTAGGCTTTCTTGAGCACACCATTACTGCTAGCAGCCTGCAAGAAAGGCCAGATTTGCCATGACAACATGCAGCTCCTATGGATCTGCAAGTGAACAAGCACACCATCCTCTGAGCCACAGGCTGTTTTGCCTCCCATAATCTCCCTACCTTCACTGCCCAGGCTCATGCACAACTTAGCATGGGTACCTGGCAGATGTTCAGATCCCAGACTCAAGTACAAGCAAGACCTGGGACACAAAACCTGCCCTTTGGCCACCACCTGGATTTTCCTAGGCAGTAGGGCAAATGAGGAGCAGTATCCTTAGTCAATTCCAAAGAAAAGGGGAGAATTAACTAAGGTGTTAGCGGAATAAACCCCTTAGTTCTAAAACTCTGGAGCAGAAAGCATCTGAATGGGTTTTCTTTAAATCTACACACTCATATAATGACTCAAGCATGGCCCTTCTGTGATTTGGGGTTGTTTTGTTATTTTCTCCTCCATCTTCTGGTAGACTCTAAAATCAAAAATGTCCTACAAAAAGTCCTGGCATCTCCCTCCCAGTAGAGACCCCTCCCTACACAGATGCCTCCACTGCAGAGCATACAGCAGGTACCAGTCAGAAGACAGACTTGAAGCCCTTCACCTTGCTTACTTGCCAGCAGCAACTTTTAGAAAAAAAAACATGCTCCCTTGCTTTTTTTTTCCTTATTGTCCTGGTTCCAGTCAGGACAGGGTTAATTTTTCATAGGAGCCAGCAGGCAGCATGGCTAGGACATGGATGTTATTCTATACCACTTTATATCATTGCCAGGGGCATTGAGAGAGACTCTCTTCCAAAGAGAAGAGGTTCCTTCCAGTCAACAAAATGTAGCTGATGGGGCAGTTAGGGTAGTGTGGCCCTGGTTCCAAGCCAGAGAGAGTGGTGGGGTGGCATGAGTATTTTGCATGTGAATCACCCCCTCTTTCTTACATTTTTGTTACAAATATTGTTGCTGTTACGGTTCATTTTCTTATCTCATTGCTGTTTCCAGTAAATTGCTCTTATCTCAACCCATTTTCTCTGCCTTTAGCACTTCCAGCAAGAAGAGGGAGGAGAAAACAGGGGAGTGAGAGAAGGCACCATGTGGTTTGCACTCTTGGTTAGGGCACCGAATTAGGGAATACCATGACTAAACCATGACACTTATTAACAAATAATCAAAGGAGGATCTTTCCATGTGACCAGCATTGTGTCTCTGGGCTTTGAACATTGCTAGACCTCTGTCTTAGAAGCTGACATCACCCACCAGACAGCAGCTGGCTCCCCATGGCTAGGCGAGCTCAGGTAACTTGCCACAAGCAGTTTTCCCATCGCTGCCAGGAAGCACAGCCAGCTGTACAGCCAGTGAGGGGGAATGCTGTGAGCACCACAGCCCACCCACTTCTAAACCAGCTTGACCAGAAGTTTAGCTGGAGTGGGGGGGAAAAGTCTGGTGCTTTGCCAAGCTGACAGGCAACAACTGTGCAAGGGACATGGCAGGTGAGGTGACCAGTGCTGTCCTTTCACTGTGCCCCCTGCCTGCAGCACCAACAGAGTCCCCTGGGGCAGGGGACATGGGGAGACCCTCCTCTGAGCCCTGAAGAGAAAAAGCCCAAATGTTAACATAGCACATCAAGGCTCTGCAGAGCCTGCAGTGGCCTCAAACCAACCAAGACATGCTCAGGTTTCACACATAAGTGCCAGCATCAATTGTTCGAGCAGCTCAGTCCACCAACGCTGATGCCCGAGTAAATCTAAGCATCCAGTTGTCTCAGTGCCCAGACTTGTAAGCACTTCTCCAGCTGCAGCAAGACCCAGCATCACACCCAACACCACTGCAAACCAAAGACAAAAAAGGGAAAGTCAGATGAACCTGCTATTTAGCTAATGAGCACTCATTGTACTGCCTGTCTATTCAATTTATTATTTATTCGTTTGAAATCCTCCCTTATTTAAATCATACAAGATGGGATGGCAATGCTTCATGTCTTAGAGCCCAGCAAGGGAGTTTTTTGCTGAAGTCTGGTTGAGATGAGCACAGAAAACCACAGGGTGCCTGGTTCTCTCCTCTCCTGCCACTCACATGGGCTGGGGAGGCATGAGCAGGTGCCCCAAGCCATCATGGCAGGCTGTGCCATGGGGCACCAGCAAGCTGGAGGGATGACAGCAGGCTAAGGAGCAAGGAGGCAGCTTTATTTACACTAGTAATGCTGAAGCTGCTAGCTCGGAACAAGGAGGTGTAACAGGAGGAAAATAAAACCTCAGCTTCAAAACCATCAGATAAGTCTTCATCAGAAACAGAAGGGCTGTTTTTCCAAGCAACCAAGCAACTGCTCAGAGGGTCTCCAACCACCAGTAGCAAACACTCAGAGACATTTCCAACCACAGTCTGGATTAGATGGATTTGCCACAGGCTTGGGAGTGCTTACAGTAAAGCAGAGTGCTCCAAGCCCATAGCTGGATGTTGTCTAAGCAGAGGGCCCAGAGTTCCCCCTGGCAGCTCCAGTGTCCATGAAGAAAAGGCTTGAGCAGCTGGTTCAGCCTCCCAAAGCAGGACTGCCAGGCTGGCATCCCTCATTTTGAGAAACCTACTTTCCAGTGCCCAGCTGCAGTCAGAGGTGACTATTGTAAGATTAGCCCATGACAATGTAAGCCATTAAAAGCTCTCTCCCAGCTCTTTCCAGCTACCAGAGGGGCTGTAGATATTCAGTAGAATCCTCCCTTCCTGTATTTCAAAAAGAAAGTGGGTCAAGCTGTAGACAAGCATGCAGGGGGCAAAGAGGGGCTCTACAAGGACATCAATATCCTACAATATCTGCAAGAAACTCTCCCCCTTACTGAAAATACTTGCTCCCAGCCCCGGGATGTACTTGCTAGGCTTGAGGAGCTGGACAGACTCAGGTCTCCACTTGTGATAACCATAATTCACTAATTAAATGCAAAGAAGTATACGTGTGTATGTATATTAAGTAATTTCTCCCTCCTGAGACACTTTTGCTCTCCTCTTCCTTGTTTAATGATAGTATTGGACAGGGGGTCTAATACCCTGCATGGGTCCAACCATTACCTCACATGAACCGGGAGAAGCATGCTGAAGGCAATGGAAGTGAGTTATGTTCAGCCAACAGGGACACGCTCACAAGACTCCCCAAGGATGAATGCACTGTGCTGCTTCCCTCTCCCCCTCTGATATTTTGCTCTCCTCATTTCAATAAAGTGAACACAGCACAGATAAAATTCCCTTGGCACTTTCTAGTTTACTACTCCCTTTCTTGAGCTCAAGTCAATTGGGTCTTTGCTCAGAAAGAGTGGGCTGAACGCGCCATTACTCAGCTGATTTACAAATTAACTCAGAAATGCCCTGGGGAAGACAGCAGGAGGAACGCTTCTGGTTAGGCACTGACAAGCAGATCATGTAAGCGGAGATACGAAGCCAGTTCAGACAGCTACACAGAGAAAAAGAGCTGTGCAGACTGATGCAAAATAATACTGAAAGATCTGTACGAGCTTTCAGTCATCTCACGGCAGCTGCTTCCTTCGTGTATGCAGGTAGCTCAGTATTTTAACTCACTGCCCTATAAAAACGCTTCAAGATCTAGTGCATAGGCAATTATGCCAAACTTAATTCTGCACCAAGAGGGATTAGAGAAGCATTTTATAAGTCGCATCATAAAAGGCAGTTGCACCAGCCAGCAAGTTGCTCAATTAAAATGACATCTTGCTAAGCTGCTCTGCGCGAGCTGGCCCTTGAATGAAGGCTCACGCCGAGGGTCTGCTGGAGTGGGCTGTGCTTTCTTCGGTATCCAAGCAACATGGCAAAGCCTGCCAGCACACAAATTACAAGCAGTACCTTATTTCCAGAGACATGGAATAGAACCAGAGGTTAACACACACACAGGGCTGCTCAGCTCAGGCCTATGCAAAGACACTGGCTGGACACTCAGGAGAAGGTAAGCACACCTCTTCTCTGGAAGCCACCTGACCTTGGAAAGCTGCTGGCCTCACTATGCCTGCATCCAGAGGGCAATGCTGCAGATGAAAATCTCACAGCTGAGAAAAATCAAGAAACTTCCCCATGTGCCATGACACAGATGCCTCTCAAAAACCCTCATAGTCCACCTGCATCACAGCTCAGTGAGGTTTTGTACAGGCTTCATACCAGCCACTTTCCAGATACACATATTCAGATGGTTCATCCACTCACCACTGTTACACTCTGTGTACCCACACCTCAAGCAAAATACATAGGTTTTCTATTGCATGGATCTTTTAAGCTTTAAAGCATCTGTCACTGGACCACCACCCAGCAGACAGTCCCTGTTCTCACACAGAGACATCCAAGACAGGAAGTACAAGTCCTAGAAAGACAAGACTGTCCCATACTCTCCCCTGACTAAACCTTCTTAATTTAAAAAAGAAGGTTTAATGTAAGTGGGGGTTTTTAAGTAGCATCTAGAGACAGAAAGATTCATGCAAATCTTAACTCTGAAGAAACTTCAAATGGCACCAAATAGTATAAAACATACCTTTCAATTTTTCTATTCCCTCGCTGCTCAAAAAAACCCCACACCCACCAAACTGAAAACAAGTCAGATTTGAGGCAAGCAGAAAAAACAGCAACACTTTTAGGTTATCATGGTGTCCTAGTTTCAGCTAGGGTAGAGTTAATTTCTTCTCTGAAGTTGTTACACTGCTGTGTTTTGGATCCAGAATGATACTGGTGTTGATAACACACTGCTGTTTTGGCTTTATGCTAAGTTGCATTTCTCCAAAGTCAAGGACTTCTTTTTTCTTGTCTCATGCTCTGCCAGTGAGAAGGGGCAGAGGTGGGACAGGTGACCCAAACTGAACAAAGGGATATTCCACACCATGGAATGCCATGCCCAGAATATAAACTGGGGGCAGTTAGTCAGAAAGGGAACTGATGTAGGTTTGGGAAGTGGGGGGTCTGGCATTGGTCAGCGGGTGGTGAGCAATTGCATTGTGTATCACTTATTTTTCCGTTTTTATTATCATTATCATTTACCCTTGTTTGTATATGTTAGTTTATTTTAAACTATTAAACCATTCTTATCTCAACATACAAGTTTTACTTTGATTCCCCTCCCCATTCCACCAGGGTTGGGGGAGAGAGGGAGGGTTGAGCAAGTGGCCGAGCCATGCTTAACTTCCAGCTGGCCTTAAAACCACAACACATGGTTATCTGTAGGCCACTAATCACCCTTTGCTCCTGTGGTATAGGGAATAATCAGTTCACTACTAGAAATACAGCACTGCAAGCCACACTGACACCGCAGAGCAGCATGAATTCCATCTGGGGATTATGTCCCCCATCCTTTTCATCCCCAAATAATTTGGGACACAACCCTGGCACAAGGGCAAGCACAACAGATCCAAAGACATAATTTCAAGGGAAACCAGTTGATGGAAACTTTTTGGAATTTAGGAAAGTTTTCTATACTGTCTCTCACAGTATTCTCCTGGACAAAATGTCCAGCATACTGCTAGAGAAATACATAGCACAACAGGTGAGCAACAACAAGCTCATGGGTCAGACTCAAAGGGTTACAATAAATCAGGTTACATCAGGCTGGCGGCCAGTCACTAGTGAGGTTCTGCAGGGTTCTATTTTAAGGCCAGTTCTCTTCAACATCTTCATAAATTACTTGGATGCAGGACTCAAAGGTACACTTAGTAAGTTTGTTGATGACAAAATTGGGAGGAGTAGTTAACTCCCTCAAAGGCAGAAAGACCCTGCAGAGAGACCTCAAAAAATTAGAGAGTTGGGCAATCACCAACCAAATAAGTTTAACAAAGTGCGAGATTCTGCACCTGGGACAGGGCAACCCTGCATGTTCCTACAGACTGGGGAACAAGATGCTGGAGAGAAGCACCATGGAAAGGGAATATGAGTCAGCAGTGCCCTGGCAGCCAGGAGGACCAACCATGTCTGGAGGTGCATCAGGCACAGCTTCGCCAGCTGGTCAAGGGAGGTGATTGTCCTGCTCTGCTCTGCATCGGTGCAGCTTCATCTCAAGTCCCATGTGCAATTTTGGGCACCACAATGTAAGAACAATGTAAAGCTATCAGAGAGTGTCTAAAGGAGAACAACGAAGATGGTGAAGGGTCTTGAGGGAAAGCCATATGAGGAGCGGCTGAGGGCACTTGGTCTGTACAGCCTGGAGAAGAGGAGACTGAGGGGAGACCTCACTGCAGTTACAACTTCCTCATGAGGGGAAGAGGAGGGGCAGGCACCAGTCTCTTCTCTGTGGTCTGATTGGCCTGAAGTTGTGTCAGGGGAGGTTTAGGTGGGATATTAGGAAACGATTTTTCACCCAGAGAGTGGTTGGGCACCGGAATAGGCTCCCTAGGGAAGTGGTCACAGCACCAAGCCTGACAGAGTTCAAGGAGCATTTAGACAACACAGGGCCTAGACTTAGAGGATCCTGATGGGTCCCTTCCTACTCAGGATATTCTATGATTCCTGCTTCTGGAAGGGCAATAGTTTGAGTCTCTTGCTGACATCAAGCTCCCAGGGTGTCTCCAGCTGTATGCAGACCCTGACAGCATTTGCAGGGAAAGCCCTACCAGTCAGAGTCACCTTTCAGACTCAGATCCAAAGCCTATCCCTGGCACACAGGGAGCCAAGAGGAGCCACGACAGCACAACACAAACCTCCTAGGACAGTGGGGACTGCATCCAGAAACCAGTGTGGCACACCACACCCTTGCACTTGCTCAGCCCCCATCCCCTTCCTACCCCTCCAGCAGCCAGCCCTTCTCACCAGCTAATAGCAGGCATTACCTGCCAGACTCTGCCAGCTCCTTCTCCCACGGGAGGGGGCAGCAGAAGCAAGCAAAACACCACAGAGACATCCCAGAAGCTGGTTTGCTTCGAGGCTTATTTTGGGTTGTGTTTTTGTTTTAAATCAAACTTGATCAGTTGTGATGAGATTTATCTGGCAACCTATTCCTGAGGCCCTGCCTCGTCCTTCCCTCCGGTGTTTTAGGATGGTACAGGTTGATTTATCAGTGACAGCACAAGAGGGTCAAAGCAAGTCACCCTCTAAATGAAAATAATCCTGGCTGTTTTTCTGAACCTGAACAGGATGCAAGCATTATGTTAAGGTAAAGCTTAAATGTTTAACTATAATGCACAAAGCACAGCTATGAGTTGAGAGACAAAAGCTAACACAGCTTAGCCATGTACACATCAGACAGAGAACTGAACCTACGCTCCTCAAGTCTTATCAAGCTCCAACAATAACTGAGTGAGAAAGACTGAAAAATAAAACAAGGATTGTGTAGACAGATACTTATCTGCATACTCTGGGTCAGATCCTGACATCATGCAGATTTCCAGGGCAGGAGGCAAAGTCTGCACGGCCAAATCACAACACTTGCGAACTGGGCACACAGCATCCAAACTCCTGCTGATAAGTCCAGGCAATTCAGCAACCTGCTGATCAGTACCACAGCAGCCCCCCAAGCTGCTGGCACTCACCTTTGGCTGTGACCCTCTCAAACCATCCAGGAAGACAGCACTGCAGTGGAAAAAGTCACAGGCATGTGAAAGGATACATCCCCAGGATAACTGCTTCAAGGCATTTGATAGGTAAGGACTCCCTGGTCATTTCTTTTGCTGTCTCCATTAACCTAGAACAGAAACAAAACATTTTTTAGTCCTTCCATCTAGAGCAGTTGACTGGAATCAAACGGTCCTCTTGCAGACCGAGGGCCAGGCACCTCCAGTTCTTATCTCTACAAGAGCTGGTGAACTTGATTATCCTCTTCAGTGACTTGCCAGAGCCTTGTTGACTTTTGGAGGATGACTGGAGGGAATTAAAAAAAAA
>VWZF01006901.1:593499-632948 GCA_013396755.1 Sclerurus mexicanus
GGCAGCTAAAAACTAAGCCAAAGGATGACATGTATTTTAAAGTCCTCTCTATCCTATATCCTTTCCCTGGGAAGAGCTTTGTAAACAGATCCCCATTCTAAGGAAGTACAACATTAAATGACAAAAATATTTGTATTAGAGAAGATTATGAAAATACCCATCTGCAACCATTAGTCTTTTTCTCCCACCAATTCACCAATTCACCCACCTCATGCATTTTAAACCTTGTACTGAGTGCAAATGGCAATACAGCTTCCACTGCTACTACAGCCTATCACAGCCATTCTGTGTCCCATTTATCCAAGTTAGAAATTATCTTTTCATTTGTAAACAACCACCCTTTACACTGGGCCTGCAATACACGAGACTAATTAGAGTTCATCTGCCTCCTACACATTCACAATCAGCCACAGAAACCCCACTGCTGGAAGCACAGAGCAGCTCCAGGGAGGGCACACAATGGGACTCCTTCATCCCCCACAGTGGCTCCTCAGTGCTGGTCTCAGCAGGAGCCACTGCAAAGCCCAATCTCCATCTGGAGTTCTATATAGATGATGCACAGGAGATACCCATAAACAAGACAATGCACTGAATTTCCTATCTTCTAAAGTTACTAAAAAAAAAGTCACAGCTGATAATGAATGTGCAGCATCAGGATAAAGCTCGAGTTGCAAAGCTATTTACCTTCAAGCCATTTAGTGTGACACATGCCTGGTTAACATGGTCTGAGGGACAGGACCAGCACCTCCTCCTCAGGTCTGCATGTACGCTGGCCCTGCTGCCTGCAGGCACACACAGTAACCCACACCGAGGTCCAGGAGCTACAGCAGGTGCTCCGGTCAGGACAGGAATGAGGATCTGTGCACGGGGAGCATCAGTCAGGGAGCAATGACCAATGGTCAGTGAACAAGCATCCATCTGCACCCATGGGTCAGGCTGTGCCCTCGCACACATCCATCCCACAGACCAGGGGAATACTCCACAAACAGTTTGCTTTTTCACTGCACATACAGCACAGACCACAGGGTTTATGTGGATGACCCAATTCAACAGGCACTTGAGAGTTTTTCTTCCACTTTTAACATGCTTGAGACAAAGCACGGCCTTAAAACCTGTGTTTGCACTTGGAGCAGAGCCTTTGGAGAATCCCCAAGCCACTGCTCTGCCAAAGGTAGCATAAGCCAAACCTAAATCACTTCTCACAGGTAGTTTTTCAACCTACTTTCAACTGGCTTCTCAAAGGCCTGAGAACCCACCAGCTAATCCAATACTTAACCTTGCATCTAAGAAGGTCCCCTAATATTTATACTAAATCTTTCTCTTTTTGCAAATTAAATCAGGAGCTATTTCTGTTCTCCACAGTGGGCATGGAGACCATTTATTCCCGCTCCTCTTGCTACAGACATTTGGATATGAAACATACTATACTCTGCCTTCTCCTCTGTAAACATAAGAAAGCAGACACCAATTTTTTTTTTAATCACTCCCTCACTCCTCCCCAAAACTTCCCTGTTAGGTTATGTTTTGTATACCTTTCAAACAAAAAGTTTGCTGCTTTCAATTTTGGAGTCCCTTCAATCAACTCACTTCTCACAGTCCTTCAACTACGTCTAGCAAAGTACAAACAGCACAATTTCCTTCTAAATCCAACTTTCAATGCATTGTTGCAACTAACCCAGTTTGCTGTTGGGCTTTGTCCTTGTTGACCCACATGGAACAGGGTTTTGGGGATTTTTTGTATTTTTTTTAATTGTAAAGGGGTGGTTTTGTGGGTTAGTTGGGATTTGGGGGGGGGGGGGGGNTGTGGGTTTTTTTCTGCAGCCCAGCTCTCTCCTACCCTTTGAGATCACTTTGAATTCCAATTTCACCTTGCAAAGCTTTGTCACCTTGTCCAGCCTGGTCTGCAAACCATCCATTAGCAAACAATTAGTGTTATTCATACCATTAGTAGAAAACCCCTTCAGCTGGAATAGAAATTACACACCACAGCTGACAATCTCTTCTAGGCAAGAGCAACCTCTTGGTAAATACCACTTTCTTTGTGCTGATTTTCACCAAGCTAAGCCCTTACGTTGAATAGTTTTATGTAGACTCAAGGCCTCTGCCTCATCCTCAGGCTGCCAAATGCCATACTAAAGCAAGGAGTTATTACATCCACAATTTCTCCCTGGTTGACAAAAGCTCTTACATTCACATAGAAAGAAATTATTAGAAACAAGCTGCCCAATGAAATTAATGTCACCTTCCCTTGAAACTGCAGATAAACTCAGCAAGTTCCTAAACTTATCTTTTCCCTTATTTTTTTTTAAAGGCTAGTATCTTTGCCTTCCCCAGCTTCCAAGAATACCCATCCTCCCCATGCTCTCTAACACAAGTATTAATGGTTGGAGACTGCTTGTCAGTTCTCTAAGGGATCTATGCCAAATGACAGAGCATTCAGCTATTTGAAAGTAACTCATTACAGATGCTCTTTGATTTGTCCTTTCCCCATTTTCTTTCACTCCTAAATTCTTACCAGGATGCCTCAGACATTAATAGTGACCAGAAAGTATGCACAGTTAAACCCATGAAAGAAGTTTTAAGGAAGGCAGAAATTAATTAAAAAATAGCATCAAGCATTTCAATTCCCTGCTTGAGAAGGGTTTGATTCTGGGATTTTCTTTAAATCTTGAGAGTTACCTGACAAGATTCCACACATACAGCTAATCTTTACAATCTTGTATCACAGATAGCTGGGAACTAGCCACAGTCACCCTCTCCACAGACCCCAATGAGCATGGGGACAAGCCCATTTCTTCCAGTAACCCAAGGGACAGTGCTACAGCCAAAGACAAGCATCATGCAGCTGCCCTCTTTGTGACATTTACCCCACTATCTAAAGTCTGCCAGGAAGATCTCTGTTTCAGACCAGAGTGAACTTCTGTCTCTAACAAATGTAGCCAACAGGAACAGGCTGCTTCTTCCTCCCTTGAGATCTAGTCTTTGGCAGATGATGATATTTCCTTGTTAATTGATAAAAATTCCTTCCAGTGTTTTCAGAAGCCCACCTGGACTCCCTTGCCTTCTGCAGTAAGAGAGGGCCTATAAAGGAGCTGGGTTTGCTTCTTTAGGATGTTTTTTGTTTTAAGTGGTGTGTCTGCAGACAACTCTTTGGAACAACGAATTCCTTTAGCTCACTCAGGCACCCAATTTCATATACAGGTTAGAAAAATCTTCAAACCTTTTAGTATGCTCAGAACTGGAGGATCTCACCACCCGGCACCAATCACTGGACTCCCTTCAGAGATGACCAATACCTTCACCAGAAAGACTCCCTTAGACTTCAATAAATTTTTTTATTAGTGAGATCCTTCAGCATATTTTCCATAAAGTTCTCCTTCCCTATACCCCGGTACTTGCATGAGGTCCATAAAGTCTCCCATTCCTAAGTTTTTCTAAGGCTCCTGGCAGTTTTAATCATGACAATGAAGCCAAGAGAGAAGTGAAAAGCACAAACAGGAGTAAAAGGAGAAAAAACAGCAGAGCAGATACTGATCTCATGAATCTTCTCAAAACCAGTCTGCTTCAACAGCAACAGCATTTCTACCACATGCTGAACATGGCATCATATCTGTAACATTCTCCCTTTGTGTGAGAGAGAAGCAGATGTTTAAATGCCTTCTGCAGTCTATTGTGTGGAAATGGTATAAGCCCATTTTTCTCTGCAGCCCTATCAGGTTTCCTTAATAACATGGTGTGTTGAAATAGTATAATTTCCTGTCCTCCCCTTCCCTGTTATTTGGTTGCACCGTTCCCACGTGACTGCTCCTCTCACAGTCTTCTATTGCAATTGATTACCCATTATATCTGCAGTCACTGAATGTCTCTCCATCCTCACAGAGCAGCTTCTGGGCTGTGATTTCTCAAAGACCCCAGAACCTACTCCAACATCAGTTTTTGCTTCAGTTGTAGATCCCACAGATCAGCTGGCACTTCACTAGAGGCAACAGTACAATACTGTACCTCCCCAGACACTCTGTGTAGGAAAAAGATATTTGTTTCTCTTTGTGGCTCACACCTGCATCCTAGAACAGAAGCTTCCAGAGGGCTTATCACTCCTCATAAAGCCAGTAATAATAGCTGGTTGACACTGAATACACAGTTATAGATGTTACTAGACACCCAGAAATACATCTTTTTCCTGAAGTTCTTATATGATCTAAGCTCAGAAGTTTTAAAAAGAATGGCTATTTCAATTAAAAATAACACTTTTAATCAGAGCAGTAGCACCAACAAAAGCTGTAATATAGGTCTGGCCAGCATAATGCTGTATGGGCTAAGGAAAACCAGCCCTATTGATGCCTGAAGTGCTTGTATCATATGTATACACAAAATCTTTGGATCAGTAGGGCTGAACTCCACAGGGTGCCCATTACCTACCTAGTACAAAAGGGTACATTAGGAAGCCTATGAAGATCAGTGTCCCAGGTCAGGATACCTGTATACTCAATTAGCAAAGCACTCCTAAGGTGGATGTAGCTACAACTGTAAGTCCGGATTTTGTGCAAATACAGCAAACTCAGGGAAGGTTAGATATAGACATATTTTCAGACACAGTCTGCCAGTACAACAAGAACACCACAAAAAGGTTCACAGCTCTACCACCCTGACTCACATAGCCGTGCCAAGAGAAATCTAACATTTTCAGAAGTGTTATCTGTAGTCAAGACAAATCCATGGAGTGCCTGGTAGGCTAAAAGCTAAGCTGACAGTAAGAGTGACTTCTTCCTAAAGAGATTGTAAATACTGAATTATAACAAGACTGTCCGTTAACAAGTTCCTATATATAATTTATGCTCTTCTTTCTACATGCAGCCATGCATTTTTATTTTCTCATACATCACACTGATGCTGGCACTAAATCTCTATAATATCTAGTTCTCCCTCCATAACAGAAAAACTCATTAATATGCCCCAGCTGCTTTCAGACACTTTCACATGAATTTATGAATATTCAATTTCCATCTAGTACTCAGTTTCTTTGTGTCCAGCCTCTGCTGTCTTGAAGAAAGGCTGCCAAGGATCTCATAATACTTTCATTAGCTTTAAGCCCTCACATTATGAAATAAGCAATACATTTGGTATCAATACAGCTCCGGCAACAGCCTCATTTTTCAAGAGCCAGTGGCAATTGGAGACGTTCAGCATCTTGCCCAATCGACTTGCAAATGCAAACTTTGTCTTGCAGCAAAGTGAGGCCTTCCACACCACAGAAACTTGCTCAGAGCAGTGCTTGTCAGCTCACTGCAAGGTGCCTGTTGTCGCCATGCTGGAAGCAGATTTCTTGGTAAGTGGAACACACCTCCCAGAAAAATACTTGCAGGTGTAGGCAATTTTTCAGCTTTGATGAAAGCTGACCTGCACACCAGATGAAGGAAAGGAAAGCTTTCAGGCACAACTCAACATTCAACATTCATTCTTCACACAGAATCACAGAATGGCTGGGCTTGGAAGGGACCTCTGGAGATCATCTGTCCAACCCTCCTGCTAGAGCAGGTTCATCTAGAGCAGGTTACACAGGATCATGTCCAGGTAGGTTTTGAATACCTCCAGTAAAGGAGACTCCACAGCCTCTCTGGGCAGCCTGTGCCAGTGTTCTGTCACTCTCAAAGTAAAGAAATTTTTCTTCATATTCAGGTGGAACTTCCTGTATTCCAGTTTGTGCCCACTGCCCCTTGTCCTGTCACTGAGCACCACTGAAAACAGTCTGGCCCCATCCTCCTTGATACCTGCCTAGGCAAATTTAAAAAGATCTGCTAGTTCTCTTTCTCATTTCAGAATATTTATATTCAGTATGCTATGTTTACTTTTTCTCACAAAAGCTGACTAATTGTATCTTCATGCTATCTATATACAAAAAAATCTCAGCTAATCAAAGTTTGGGTCTTCACAGTGTCATAAGTATTTAAGACAAATGACCCTTTAAGCTCACTTCCTTTTGTGTTTGTTTGATCATAGTAAACACGGGTGAGTACACAATTATCTGTTTACCTGAAATCTAAACCAGAATCTGTGAGTTTCATAAAAACAACAGGAATTTTGGTTTCATAAAAATGACAGAAACTTGAGATAGCCTTGTACATGTTCCCCTTCTCAAAGCTGGAGAAACCAACATAGGACAAGCATTTGAGCCCTACTGCAGTAAAACTAGATTTGGGCAGCATTCCCATCTACGTAACCAAGAAGCAAAGCAGCACAGGTCTTAGGACTCTACACTGTGCAAGTCCAGCATACACCAGGTTCAGGCAACTGTGCCTGGAAATCTGGCAGTAGCTGCCCTGAGGAGTTGGACCATTTCCAAAAGCACTCTCCTTAACTCCACAGATGTCCTGCCACTCCATTCCAAGTCACTCACGTAAGTCCTAACAGCAACAAGACATGGAGAGAAGTCAGACATTAGACCCCAAGAAAACACTAAGATAAACAGAGGAAATGGAGGGGATCTAAAGCTAGGGATACATCTCTAGCTGTGAGCACTGTATTGATTCCCTTCCAGTCCTCATAAGCTAGGCTTTCATCCAGCCCAGCAATATGATGACCTTTTAAATAGTAAGTGTTGAGCACAATTCATTTTCATTCTCCACTACCTTGGGAAAAAAAAAAGTAATGGGACAAATTTAAAAACAAATGAGCAGCTTGAAAATTGGTTTGAGCTTCCACAAACCCATCTAGCATTCAAGGTACATGATTTGTTTTAAACTAGTTCCATCAGCGCAGAGACCATTAGAAAAAGGAAGTGGGAAAGATTGCTGTCAGTAAGATGAAAATCTGAAGCACAAAGCTAGGGTAGGAAGTGGAATTTACAGTGATGTACCATTAGATTTCCACATGGAGAAGGGCCTAGAAGAGGTGGCCTAATCAAAGCTCATCTACCCCTTCACCCAGTTGGCTTGCCGCAGCCAACAGGCATCTTCCTTGCAGTCAAACTAAAACAAAACCAAAAAGACAAAGGCATACACCTGCCTCCAAAGGTGTGTCAAAACTGACAGTAGCATGTATCATGCCTCCGTACAATCCTAAACATCCACTGGTCTGATGACAGGACAAATGTGTCTGTCCTTGAACAGGCAGAGATCACCAGCATCAAGGCCATGCTGCTGCAAACGCAGCTGCGCTGGGGAGGGCACATCTCCAGGATGGAGGGTCACCACCTCCCTAAGATTGCGCTCTATGGGGAACTCGCCACCAGCTGCCGCAAGAGAGGAGCCCCGAAGAGGAGATACAAGGATTCCCTGAAACAACACCTCAGCCTTGGCCATCAAGGGTCCACTCTGGCCTCCAATCGGGAGAAATGGAGACACACCATCCATAACGCTGCTGCTTCCTTTGAGAACACACGCAGAATCAGTCTTGAGGAAAAAAGACAACGTAGGAAGAACCGTGCCTCAGCAGTAGTGCCGACGGAGACTTTCTGCTGTGCCTTTTGCAATCGGACTTGCCTATCTCACCTTGGCCTTTTTAGCCACCAGCGTGCTTGTAGTAAGCATGGGTAGAGCCCTTGCAAATCTTCGTTCGCGAAGCCTAGCCATGATGATGACCATTAGATTAATGACAGAGACCTGAGGAGAGCTAGAGACAAGCTAGTCTACAGAAGTAATTATATTCTGCTTATCTAAATTTCACCCTAAAATAAAAGCATAATGTTGTCAACATCACTTCCTGCCCTAACCTGCTAATTTACTGGGTTCTATTAAAGAACCGTCCTAAGTATGATGCAGTTCTTGCATGCAAGGGACTGCAGTTCCCTGTTGACAGGCTCCCTGGGCACATCTTCATAATTGCATTGCACAGCTCATCACCAGCCAGGACAGGAGGCCACCACAGGGAAGATGAACAGCAAGATGAGTGGCAATGGGAGAAGTACAGACATGACTTAAACAGTCCACTGCGAGCCTCCAGGGGAAAGGACTGTGCCCAAGACATCAAAATTTCTGCAGCACTTTGCAAATCTTCCAACCATCAGTAAAGGGCATTACAGCACAACCGGAATGTCAGGACATAGTTTACATAAAAGCAGCCCAGCCCTCCCAACCCAACACCAACAAGCACAAAGTGAGAGTTTTCCCACCCTGTGCACGCAGGTTTGGCCTGCAGCTCCCACATGGCTGCAGGCAAGGCCAGCCTTTTCACTCACTGCTTCTCATGGGTCCCTTTGCCACCTGGCAGCAAGCTGAGACACTCCTTGCAAAGGGGTTTGGCCCTGCCAGAGGAGCCATGGTAAGGAGGAGACAGCCCTCCCATGGCATGATGCTACAGTGCTTAAACAACAGGTGATCAGCAGGCATGATGTGGGACTGGGGCACTAGACCAATTCCAGAGACACTTACCCACTTAGAGGTCTGCTTTTTCTGATCTCAAAGAACTGTGTTCCTGTGTGATTGTATCTGAATTTTGTCTGTTAAAGGAAAGTAACTTGAATGGTCAAACAATATAATAACAATGCTCAAAAGATGAATTTCAGTTCTGATTTCCTGTTGAAACATAGAGAAAGCAGTAAAAGCCATTGACTGTCAGAGACTAAACCCTGGCATGTGAAATAAAGCAAATTTTTCACTTGTCTTTTTATATGATATATTAACCAGCACTAGGTGCAGAATCAAGCATAAAGGTTGTCTGTCTAAATGACACTCAAATTTGAGGGTTATTAATTCTCCTGTCCTCTGGGTCCACTCACTACCAGATTGCAAGTTTGAAAAAAAAGTCTCCCACTTGGGCAAGAGAAAGCTTTCACAGCCTACCCAAACCAACCAACATAAGTTCTTTCAAACATGAATTATTTCCTTTGTAAGTCTAAGTCAGTCAGCCACATAGCCCACATACAACCTGTAAACCAAAACCATGGCAGGTGCATTCACTTACACTTAGAAAATATAAATCATTCTCTAAAAAAACACAATGCACTTGAAATGAAAATAACCAGCTACATGCAACTCAAGTTCATTAGTTAATACTATCAGGATAGGAGAAAAGTTCATCACAAATGATGCAAGCAGACAGTCAACCAAATCTCAGCATCACTTGCATAGAAGCAGAAGCAACTATGCAGCAGCATCACCAAAAGCAGCCTCTTTCTTGCTCCTCGAGCATAGCTGTTCAAGGAGCACTGTAGTACATCAGATGAGGATACTAATCTGTTCAGTGCAAACAAAACAAAACCAAAAAACAAATGACCAAAAAAATAAAACCAAACAAACAAAAAAAACCCCAAAACACTATCCACTTAATTTTGGTAGGTTATTTTTCCCGTTGAATCTCATTCCTAACCTAGTTCCTGACAAGGCCATTAGAATATTCATGCCAGTAAAATTGTAGTGGCAATACCAGGGCAGAAAGAGGTGACCCCATGGAGGCAAAGGGTGCCTTGCAAGGCATAAATAGCACAGCTGCTGGCTGTATAACCATAGTCTAAATAAAAACTCCAGCTCACACCAGGATGCTCTGAACTGACTTCAAATAGAGTTCAGAATTCCCCAGAAACAAGGCTTTTCTTCCCTCCCACCTTCAAAACCTAATTCATGAGGCACTTTCAGGGTGCTCTGAACAAAGCATACATCCTCTTTCAGCCCTGAAAGGAAACCCAGACTCTGCTACCCAGCCCACTTCCGAAGCTCTTCCAAACACAGATCCAAACCTAAGGTCTGCTCCTGCTACATAGCAGGATTTCGAAACCACTGCAGGGTCTAATTTTTGGAGCTTTGTGTGACGGTATCCTCTCTGGCACAAGCCTAGAAAGCAACAAGCCTCTCATCCTGCCCAAGTGGCCAGCGTACAGAAGAGACATGCACCATCCCCCTGCAGAGCAGCAAGGCCCCAGGCTCCTGCCCCGCAGCAGCTGCGGCAGCTCCAAGCCCTGCTGCCGCCTTGATCCCAACCACTGCTCCCCAGCAGCCTAACCGTGCCTGCTATTTTTGGATGCTCTTCCAGCTGCCACCCGTAT
Source organism: Sclerurus mexicanus (assembly GCA_013396755.1). Lineage (NCBI taxonomy): Eukaryota > Metazoa > Chordata > Aves > Passeriformes > Furnariidae > Sclerurus > Sclerurus mexicanus. The sequence continues at coordinate 603,476 of VWZF01006901.1, forward strand.
CCTTTCTTAATCCTTACCAGGACTTTGCATTCATTCCTCATACCCACAGCTCCCCTGCACACACAAAAAGGGAGAATTTAGAAAAAAAAAGGAAAACAGAAGAGCAGCAACTGAGCCAGCAATCTTCTCTGATGTTATCTGTCCGTAATGGAAAGGGTCAGGAATAAGGCATGGGGCAGTGACAGGAAGGCTAGATAGATGTGTCCATCTCTGGTGAACCCCAGGAAAGGTGGGACACCTGAAAGGGGAATTCCTTCAGTCAGTTCCTATGTCACAGGCAAGCCTGCCCACCTTGGGATGAGGACAGCTGCTTATGCCACTCACCCCAAAGACAAGCAACTTCCTTCAAGATGAGCACGTAGGCAACTCTCAGGGAGCCCGCAGGGGCTGCCAGGACAGAGAAAGAAAGGGTTTGCCACAACACTGACTCTCTCTTAGTTGCTTTATAACAAGATGCCATATTATTTCTCCAAGCATCACGATCCAGTCATAATATCCTCATAAATCAATTTCAAAATAAGCACTTCTACTCCCACCAACGCCACTTCAGTTAAATTTTCCAGTATCATTTAAAGTTAATTACATCTCCCAGAGGAATGCTATGACAAGCTCGGTGCTGCTGGTGCTATCACAAATCCCTGGAGGCATCCTTTTACCCCCAAATGTTCCCAAGCCCTCATAACCAGCTAATGCTTCAGTAAAGCTCCTGTTAACTCATGCTAGGCACAAGTCTGCCTTCTCTCTGGGAACCATACGCTCAAGAAGGATACTGCAGCATCTTCATGTAGGTCTGTATTGCCTGGAGCCATTCTGGGATTGACATGGAGACCTTGTAGTTTGGCACCGGTGGCACTGAGGGCTGGACACAAAAACAAAAGATAAAGAGGTTAGACAGTCACCACTCCCTGCAGAGCAGATAAGTGATTTACTTGGGCAGTGGCATGTGCTTAGTGCAACCCAATGCGGCCGCACAGATGGCTTAAACCCCACATGAACTCAAGCATCAGGCAAAATCATCCTGCTGACAATGGGGGCTGCCCGTGCACCAGAGCCAGCCCCATCCCTGCCAGCACAGAGAGCCCAGGGCAGGTCCCCGCCATGGCAGGTTGACCATTAGAGCACCCTTCAAACACCACCCTATGTGGGCAGGCAGTCCAGCACAGAAAGCCAATGCTTCCCATTTTTCCCCTCTGCTCATCCAAACTGCACTGTGCTAGAGACGCAGTACCGGCTGTGCTGTCCTCCCTCTCCCAAGAAGCCATTTCAAGTTTCTTTTACCAGAACAGAAAAGGAGACAAGGATCCCAGGCTGCATAAATTCCCATCTGCCATGTGTCCACAGCACACTCGCTGGGCAGGGAGCACAAGGTACCTAGAAGGCCACCTGGGACCCAGATATTTAATGATATTAAGACACTTAAAGATATAGACTGGCAACGTAATGGGATTTTTCCAAAATCCCATAAGACATCTGCTTGTGCCTAAGCATTTTAAGAAGCCAAGCCCTCAATCCATGTTTAATCTCCACAGCTATGTGGCTCCTGAGCCTGCAGCCAGGCAGGAAAGGGGTACAGCCTTGTCCCAAGACCTCTTATTTTAGAGGTGAGACTGCAAAACATGGGATCAGCAGACATTAAAGTGGGCAGCATGGCTAAAAAGAGGTTAGTACAATTCTCACAAACATAGTGGAGTTAACAGTTTATTTGAATATTAATGTAGACCCAAATTCAGAAACGAGCAATTTGGGCAGGCATGACAAAAGATACAAAGAAAAGCTTGCAGCATCTGTGGGCCCACATCGTTGTTACAATAGTTTAAAGCTCAAAAAGTCACATATCTTTATCCTAAATACAGTTCAGGTCAGCAATTATAGGTAAGAAGAGCAAGTTCAGGCACTATGGGGCCATTTCCACCACACAGATTTTCCTCTGCAGGTCCCACCTCCACTAAGAGGGAGGGATGGTGTGTTTGCTTTCAGAGAGTGAGCACTGGTAATACAAAAGCAACCAAACCCCAGCATTTACAACATGTAGCTAGTTAGTACAGCCAGATAGTAAATACACTTCAGAGAAGGGGAAAAGAAAACAAACCATCAAACAAAACAACCAGACTCCTACACTACTGGCATGCAGAAATGCACCGTAAGTAGTGAGCAGATGGCGAGGTCTCCAGCACACTCCTGACATCCCAGCACGACACAGGCCTGCACACCCACATGGGCTTTTCTCTCCTCACCCGAGGGAGTTACAAGCAAGACTCAATAGCGCTTCTTAATCACAATTTTCATGCCCAAGCTCTTCATTAGAGGCATGGGTGTTTTTGTTTGTTTGGGTTTTTTGTTGCTGTTTTTCTTTTGTTTCAGAAGTTCCTTTCTCCTCCAGCACCTTTGGTCTGTACAAACTATTCATCTGTCCCTCCCAGCATGAAGGCAGACCTGGCCTCAACACACCAGATGAGGCTTGAGTTTCATGAGCAGCAAGGAGCTGACCAAGGAAATTATGGCAGGGGTGTGACACCTTTCCAAGGGTGGCCACATCTGCTCCAATATGCACACTTCTTTTCTTCGAAGACACAGATACTCTTAGGTGCATGTTTTGCACTTACATGATACACCAAGAAAAATGGGAGCCCCAGCTGGTGAGAGGCCTAGCTGCTGCAGAGGCAAGGACAGCATCCTTTCCCCAGCCCTCACTCAGCTGTGGAACCCAGGACAGCATCCTATAGGGATTGCACCAGCATGAACAGACATGGCCCTTCCTGTAACCCACAGTGGCCACCCATACCACAGGGATCAGGTTTGGACCTCCAAGTGAAGTGCTCCCCATCTCTAAGGTGGGTGATCATGTCATCCAAGGATGATCATGTCAGACACCAGGGTATGGTCTGATAAAGAGAACCAGGGTTTTCCCAATGGCTGACACATGTTCCAACACCTGTCTGATAAAGTTGCCTCAACAGGCCTGCCGAGCCATCAGTCCCAAGCCCTCCAGATCTCAGGCAATAAGGGAGAAGTGGCAATCAGTTTCCCCCCAGCACAGGACATTGCACCACTCTTGTCTCTCCAGTGCAGCCAGGCAGTACACAAACCATGCTGCCAGCCAGGCCAGGCAGAGGACAGCCATCTGCCACCCCCACTCCTTCCAAACATAACACATTTCCCACTCCCCAATTCCTGCCCCAGCTGCAAGAGCACCAATACTGGGTGCCTACCCAGCACAGAGCAAAAGCCAGGGCTGCAGGATGTCACCACAAGCAAAGGAAAGTGCAGCACTGTTGCCATTGAGGCTGCAGCTCTCCAGCTACCAGTCACATCCCAGCTCAGCAGTGATGAGCCAGGGAAGGTTTGTAACAGGAGGTCAGGGACACCAGGAGGAAATGCAAACACAGCACTACAGACCATGAATTTGAAAAGTGAGTGAAATTCAGAGACCAGGTGGATGAAAAGCCTTGAGCTTTTATCAGTATTTCCAAGCAATAGCGGCTTCAGACCATGTGTCAGAGCCAGACACTGTCATCCTGTGGCTGGAAATGCTATAGTCTCAGTTCACCACAGACATCCTTTGTGAAACTTGTCTTGCTCAATTCCACTGTCTTATTTAACTAGAAAGTCATTTTCTACTACCTCACCCTGCAAGTAGACTCAGCTAGCACAAATGAAGCTGACTGGGAAGAGTCCTCAAAGCTGGTGAGAGGTTCAATTCGTCAAGATCTACAAGTACTTCCATGATCACGGGATGTGTAAAGGATTGCACAGTTCTTCCAAAGCATAAGTGCACTCTTCCCAGAGCTCAAGCCAACAGACAGACGTGAGGCATCCCTCACGTTCCAGAACTGCCCTCCTTGCAGACAAGCCAGCTTTTTGTGAGGATGCTGTCTCCTGAGAGAGATGCAGCCCCGCATCTCTGCAGTTTGCATTTGTTCCAGTAAGGACAACCTCGCTGATACAGTAAGAAGCTACTTATGGCCCTGCGTGTATGATTGTTGAAACTAATACCAAGATGATTAGAGCAATCAAGTGAAGCTTCTTGATGAAAACTCTCTCCCATCACTAGGGATTAAGAACAGATCAGATGCAGAAACGGAGCAGCTGCACACACCACTGGCTCAGCCTGAACCAACTATCAATGCAAGCGGATTACAAATCATCTTCTCACAGGCACAAGTTTCCCTCGTCACTCTCCATCAGCAGTACCTAGTCTTTTGCAGGGTGGCACATACCCAGCAGCACAGGTGAATAAAGAAATCTGTACCACTGTTTAAGGAACAAGTCTCCCTTCACATTCCTATTCTGAACCAGAAATTACCATCACAACTTTAGCAACCCTCTATCGCTTTGTGGCAAAAACCCCTGCTCCTAACCTTCATTTGCTCACTCGAGCTATGTTGGCCCTAGTAAGGACCAGGTGGTCCTCAAACCACCCTCTGACCCGAGGTCCCAGGCTTAGCCAGTAAGAGCTACTTAGTCACAGGGGTCACTAGGTCCTCCTGCCCTTGAAGAAATTAATCACTGCAACACAGAGTTTGCTTCCAGACAGCGTTGGAGGAGTACAACTCTTAAAGCACCCTTCACTGATCACCAACATCAATGATTCAGCCAAGCAGATTTCAAAACATTTTTTGTCCTAACCAACTTCAGCACATGCCACAGAGAGTCAGACCAGTGCTTTGGCACTGAGGAAGAAGCTGTGGGCAATGCTCTTTGAGGCACTCCTACAGGCAGCATACTGGCACACTGAAGCCACTGGCAGGTCTCTCACCAGATGCTTTGTCAGTCACCACGGTATCACCAGCAAGAGTTACATTATTTGGAGCTAGGAAGTAAGGGACAAAAGTCAAGTCTAGCGCTTGCTTTGCCATCTCTTCACACAGAACAGATCTGCAGGCTGTCTAAACTAACATAAGATGGTCAGGCTGCTGAAACAAGTTCTACCCTCTTCCTGACCCTTCAGTTCTACCTCAAGTGCTTGTGCAAGTACAAGATTAACCACACCAAGGAACTGCAAGCAAACAGCATAACCAACTATTTTTTAGCTGGATTTAGTCCCACATCCAAACAAAGGCTGGTTCCACAAGGAGAGCAGAACGGGGAGAAAGAGACTGCCTCTTCTGCACCTACACTGAACTAAACACTGCAGAAGAGATGAAAGGCCTTTTTAGCCTGGACCTTATTTGACAAGCACCTTCTCAAGACAGCCCCACTCAATATGCTTTCAACTTCTCTGTGCACAGAATCTCCTTTCTATGCCACATAAAGAAAAGGCATATAAATACTACTGTCAACCTGGACCGTGACAACAGCAGCCCAGCCATCTCACCCCAGCAGCAGAGGGGTGCAAATCAACCCCGACCTCAGTGGTCAGCTCAGATCCACGCTGCTCGATGGGAGGAGCGAATCAAGCTCAAAGTCTGCCAAAGCAGAGAGTGTTAAAGACACTGTGGTCAGCAATGCAGCGCAGTGGCAAGAAGCCTTTGAACAGCAGCAGACAACAACATTGTATTTGCTGGCTGGAGGAAAAAGACTCGTGTTAGGCAGAGCTGTTTGGAGCTTGTACTGAGGAACGTACAAGACAAAAGCGTTTGGAATCTTTCCATGTACTGGAAATGAAATGTCTGAGTTTTAAATCCCTTGTTGCATCTCAGGAGCAAGGCTGTGTTTTAGAAAACGCCTCTTCCAAAATGCTGAGAAAAACGGGATTTAAATCGCACAAAGCGCTTCGTTCAGTCCCTGAAGATTTCTTTAACTCTTGTTTTCCGCTTTCTCCTCCCCAGGATAAGAAGAGTAATTGCCTTTCTCCTTGTTTCCCAAGACGCCAACTCCACCCCTAAGGATCCCGCAGCCCCCGTTCTGGGCGCTCTCCCCCCGCCGCCCCGAGAGCATCCTGCGGGCGGAGGCGCCTCACTGAGCCTCGACCCACCGGCAGCCGCGGGACCCCAGCCCGGGGCTCTGTGACACCCGCGGCTTTGCACGGGGGGCAGCGGGGGGGCTCCGCCTTACCCGAGCCAGGCGGGCGGCGCTCCGGATGGCCGCGGCCACGGCGCCGCCGTCGGGGTGCACCCGCTCCACGTGGCCCCACATGCGCTCCCAGGTCTGCCCGTCCATGGGGAAGCCGCTCTTGTTCACCAGGAAGAGCGANGAGCCCAGGCGGACAGAGCCCGGCCCCGGAGAGAGCTGGGCTGTCCCCTTCCTTCCCGACGGAGCTGCAGACCCCGTGGTCACGGCCTGAGCGCTGCGGGGGCGGCGGGAGATGGCCCCGCGCGGTGCTGAGGGCAAAGCCCCGCCGAGGAGGGGCAGCGAGGCTCTGGTGTCCCGCGGGCCGAGGTTCCCCCGGGCCCGGGCAGGCGGCTCCCTGGCTCATGCCGCTGCCTTCCCCGGGACTTGGCTGCTCCCTGATGGCTGTTTCCATGATCAGAGGGTATTCTTCAGCTCTTCACAGCAAGCACAACGGTGTCGAGGTTATAGAACTTCTAGATGCGGCCCCCCTTCGGAAACAGAGTCAGAAAAATGTTGCTCCCACCCCCTGCCTGTGTGTTCAAATTCTACTGCCACTCCGATCTTCCGTGTTCCCAGACATAAATAAATTTCTGCAGTGCCCTAATCGGCTTCCTGAAGGCTCCCGAGAGCCAGGAGTGTATGCTGAGTTGCTAATCGCTCTCCACAGGAGCCGATGTCTCCGTGAGTCCTACCAGTAATCCTCCCTGCTGTACCCTGGCCCTGTCGTATGCCAGGATCTCATCGGGAGGTTTAATGGAACCAAGAAAAGATGCTCCATCAGCTAAAGCAAACCAAGGGCTTTCAGTTTACATGGCTTGCCAAGTGTCAGCTTTCAGCCCGGGAGCCTAGGGATCCCCCTGAGCTGAATATGGGGGCTCTGTTTGTAAGCAGCAACACAACGTGGGGGACAGAAAGAAAGGTCAGAGTGGATTTAGAGCTGCTGTGGAGTGTTCACCCTCTCCACTATGTCCTATATTTCCCTCATCATCAGGCAAACACTGCAACTGGAGGGCAGATGTGTTCCCATGCTGGCCAGGGGCAATACACACACACACCACACACACCGGATTTTGAAGCAAGATCCCAGAGATGCACTGTCTCTCCTTCTGGAGCACAGATGATGCTGCACATCAGCAGGCTGTGAGAGCACCAAGACGAGTTCCAGATGGGAGCTGATGAAGCACAGAGACCCAGAGAGGCTGCAGACGGCTGCAGACATGAAGGAGAGGGCTCTCAAGGAGCCAAGGGAGGCTCAGGCAAGACAGTGCAAGGAAAAGAAGGCTAAGAAAGTCTATAAGTTCACTGGAGCAGGGCCAGGGTAAAGCTTGAAAATCGTTCAGACCTGGATCTTAGGACCAGTGAGACTGTGCAGGTGGTGGCATCTGTCTGTGAGCAGCCCAGGGGCGTATTGCATGTGACAAAGCCTGGAGCACTGGGAATACATAGCGGAATGTCATCACCAAAGATGCTGATACAGAAGCTGGCAGATACAGAAGCTGGCAGTCACATATGTCCCAGAACCTTGTTCACTGTTGGAACAGACAACCATGGTGAGGCTATCACAACCTTGCTCAGTGCTGCTTCAGTGCCCAGAGCAGTCAAGAACCCTCAGATCATGCTTTCCTACACCCACCCACTTCTTAGCCACCATGAAAGGATGGAGATTAGAGTGTTGTCCTTTGCAGTTCAAAGCCTCCTGCATCCACTGTGTCAGGGCGTGCTCCATGCCAGAGGGAAGAATTCTCCCTGGTCAGACAAGTAAGGGGCAAGTAAGGTTGGGACACCACAGCCCTGTCCATAGCAGCCCTTTGCAGCACTCAGACCCCTTCCAATCAGGACAGAAAGAAAAAACATTATTACCAGCTCCTCCTTGGTGCTGAGGATGAAGAGAGACAAGCTGAACTCCCAGAGGTCAGTCAGTGTGTCCAAGGCCAGCCATGGGCTGGACAGGCAGGGCAGAAATTAGCTGAGGACCTGAAGCTAAAGGCAACTTTGAAACAACAGGCTAAGGAGATAAAAGTAGAATTCCCAAGTCCCTATAGTTAAAGGAACATCTTAATAACCCTCTTGCCAGCTACAAATTAAGAGTAAAAATAGAAGAATGCTGCTTTGGATTAGCCAAAGTCCTCCCTGGTATTTGTTATGAACAGACAGATATTCAAGATGAGTAAGAGCAGGGTGGGATATGCAGCATGCCCCCAGCATCCAAAGGTTTTCACCTCATGGGATCACCTAATTTTGATCCTTTAATTCTCAGTAGAGACACCTTTCTCCCCACTCTGTTTGTAGCTCTTGCTCTCACACGGGGTGCCTGCCCAGGCTCTGTCCTGGAGTGCAAGACCTTTTTGATTCCAAAGTCATTTTGTATGAATGTACCTTTCTAAAGCTAGCTTTGAACAACACCTCAAACCTGCAGTCTTTCTCCTAATGTGGTGCTTGTTGCTACCACAGCCGCTTTCTGGGTCAAAGGAACTAATTTGATCATAAAATCATGTAAGAGGGTTTTAACCTTCATTATTTCCAATTGCAGACTCATTTAAATGCAATATTCAAAAGGCCCTGCAGTGCAATTACACAACCAGCTGAGGGAAAATTAATAGCTCTTAATTGTAGCATGGAAGCAAGGTGATATTATCACTGGCACTTTCTCCAAGCAGACTTTTCCAAAGTGTCACCCCCACATCCCCCTCAAGGAGTCTCACTAGCCCCTTTCTGAGCAACCACCTTCTCACACACAGCAAGAGATTCAGCCTTGCCATGTAGCAAAAATTTCACTGCCCAGTAATATCACTGCCCAGTGATATTACTCACAGACAGAAGCAGTTCATTGATGTATTTATTTGGGCTTATTTGGGAAAACACTTCCTCTATTACCCATTGTTTCCAAACAGCCTTTCTTGTGTTAGAAGCCAGCAAGAGAAGGCTTTTCTGGCCAGCGGCTCAAGCCTGACCCAGCCTCAGAACAGGGAGATGCAGCCAGGCTGGGAATGGTCCACTGGTGTGATTAGTGCCTGTGAGGTCTCTTGCACTACCCATGCTCCCACATTGCTGCTTTGAAATTCAGTGGGTTCCTGCTCTGCAGGTCCTCTGCCAGCATGACTCCAGCCTTTAGTAAGATCTTTGTAAGGCCTTGTTCCAACTCCACTATCAACAGCCCCATGTTAAAATACTTCTCACTGTGAATGGGAATGCTATACTATGCTGTCAGGGCACACAAGGGAAGCACCAAATCCAGAAGTGGAACAAGACCAGCAGCAACCCTGCAGGAAGAGGGGCTGATTGGCAGATTGCCCTTCTCCCCGCCCTACCTGGCCATCTCTGGCTCTGTAGCCTGGCCTCTGGACCCTTTCAGGCCAGGTTGTGTGGCAATTCTGGTGCCAACCCATACCAGTACCCATCTCAGTGCCACAGCTATGTCACAAATCTGCTCCTGGTGCCTTTTCTTTGGTGCCTCTGCAGGCAGGCAGTGGGGAGCTAGTCTAGCAGTCCATCCAACAGGGACAGGAGACACAATTCATGTTGTTCCAGCCCCATTAGGAAGAGCTGAAGTTTTCTTTTATCTGCTCCTGTCCAAGGCAGGGCTGGGAAGCAACAGCCAAGGAATGGTCTTGCAGCACCCAGGCAAAAGCTTTTTTATCTTTTCCTCTTTCCTTCCATCAGATAGATGGCAATGTAACAGATCTGGACCTGGATTGTTTCCCAGGTCAGCAAAAGTGGATGCTAAGCTGTCTGCACTCACTGAAGGCCCCTGTACCAGCACCCGAGAGCAGGTCAGTTACTGGTGGAACAGGAAATACGCCCAGTACCTCCAGCTAGCCATGGTCAAAAGCCTGAAGCCTAGGTACCTCACAAAGTGTTCCCAAATTGGGCACACTGTTCTGCTAAAGCCAGGCCAAGTGACATTAATGGTCTTTGCTGAATTTAGGAACCAGAAGAGCAGCTGCAGTCTGAAATGGTTAATCATACAAAGGTGCTTCAGCTTTGCAAGAAAAACACAGGTCAAGAAAGTTTACCTGCCATAAGTGAACTGCATTATTGCTCTGCAAACATGAACCCATCTCCTGAAAAGACCATGGTGACCTCATCTGATCCTTGAAAAGGAAAATAAAACTTGTTTGTCTGGGGCTTTTTCCTACATTGGACATTTTGCTGGAATGGGATTTTTCTTAGTAATGAAATGCAAGGTCAAAATGTGATAAGCATGTAACCATGGTAATATGGAAAGGGTTGTTGATGCAAGTTTGCAGGACTGATTTGCGTAACCACTAAGAACAACTTTATGTATTCATAAAACTTCCATGTGATCACTGGAAAAAAAAAAAGTAAAGCAGACTTTAAAAAAACAAAAAAAAACAAGCTATAAAAGGAATGCTTGAGGATGTGCTTCCTTGGAACTTTCCCCAAAGCAGCCCTTTCTGGGAACTCTTTACACTATTTATTTTACTATGGCTTAGCAGAAAAAACAGCAATCAGCTACTTTGGCTGTACCAATGAAGAACTTCAACAGCATCTTTCAATTTCTGCCTGAGTAAGTCCAGGACCTCCTGCAGTAATTCTACTGCATGGAATCATTACAAGTGTTTATTTTAGATGGGTCTAACTGCACTCCAGTTTTTTTCAGACTAATCCAACAAGCAAGTTTTTCTTGCATAAAAAAAAAAAATTAAAAAAAAAATCAAAGTGTCAGTAAAAGCCTATAAAACTGGTTTGCGAGTTTTCATTTTCTACTCCCCACTGGCAGGTCAACCTGTCCTAAGTGGCCTGACAGAGCCTTTGCTGACAGTGAAATAAGCTCTTCTGTACTTACTGTAGTTACCTTGCTCTGGTCTACAACTGATAGCATCAGATATAGGTGAGAATGTTGTTTCTGAGGGGTACAACATCACTGTCCCTATATAAGCCTGCCTTACTCCTCCTGTCTCATTCCAAAGTTTCAGTCTCAAATATTGTAGCAGCTTGGGAAAATAATTACGTCAATATGGACTGCTGTGAAGGTCTTACTTGACGGCATATCACATGATTTAGTCTCTGCAGCAAGCTCTGTTTATAAAAGCAAGGAAACATTAATGCAACCTTCCATAAATATCAACAATCCCTTTTTTAACTAATTACTTCTTTAACTTCTTTAACCTTTAGTCAGAGGGTAAACTACCCAGCACAATCACTTTTTTTTTCCCAGGGGAACAGCATTAAGAAAAATGCAGGTAATAAAGAAAGGCGGTGGCTGAAAAAAATCTGCTACTAAAAATAAGATTTCTTTTCAGCAATTGTCTGCACCTGCAGCCCTTGTCACAAGGGAGCTGCCAGTTGTGGCACTAAAGGTGAGAGTCAGGACTTACCTCCACTGCCAAGAGAGCGCCTGAGTCATCCCTGCCTGCAAGGAGAGAATGCACTGCAATAAACCCCTACAGGGGCCAGGACCAGTTTATCACTATGTTGGTGTAACCAAAACTGTGTATTCTACACCCTCTGTGTCATTTCTGATGGACTGTTAATAATGGATCATTTGCAGCAGCTGCCCAGGGCACACCTCATGCCTCAGGTTACAAGGTGGGTGTTAAAGAGCCCTGGGAGACAGGGGAGTGTTTCTGTCTTCACACCAATGACTCAGCTGTGGTAACTCCCCTCCAGGGAGTCATCAGCACCTTCACACCCAGCCTGAGGGGTCATGTCTGCTAATGGGCCATTAGGGACTGGCACAACAGGCAGCTGCAATAGACCATCAAAGATTCCAAAAATACCCCGTGACTCACAGAGTTAAATCACCCATTGTGAAACTCCTCACCCTGGGGGAGGTACTGGGCATTCCCACCTGAACCTGAGCATATGTAATCTTGGGTTTGGGGACTTCTGGTACCACTCGTGGGATCCAGAGGAGGACCAGAACCTCAGCAGGACTGTAACTGCCACTCTTGACCAGACTGTGACCATCATCCTTACCAACAGGTTTCCTTTCCTTGTACTTTGCACTCAGAGGGACCACACAGTGCTCAGCACAGGGGCTAACAAACACCATTCTGTTTGTGTCCTAGGGTGCTATGTTATACATCTGGTTTTTGTGGGTTAAAACCAATTTTTCTCTGTATCATTGTATTTATGGAAATCTTTTTAGTAAATTGTAACTCTGATTTGTAACCTCGCTTGAGTTGTGTTCATTCCTCCCACCGGTTTACCTTTAAACCAGCACACTGCTTAAGGTTAGAAGCACAATTGTTGGTGCTGTTCAGAAATAAATTAAACAATCTAGTTCTGTTATGGGATACTCTGTGTCCTCTAGCAACAGTATGATGCTGGTTAGGAAACACTGACCAAATGTCACCCATATGTATTAAAGTTCCTCAAATGCATTTTCTTTCTAGGAAGAAAGAAAGGTGGACTGCAAAACTTATTAAGTCTAGCAATAGAACATATCACAAGCCCAAAACCCAAAAGCCTTTGAAGTTAGATGCTGTGTGATACCTGCAAAGAGAAATGTGTGATACACTGTTCTCAATACCATGGTACAACAGGGTGTCATCAACTGATGATTTCATCAAACAGTTTTTGATCTGAAGCATCACTTCAAGCATCCCTGGGAGACAGTGCTCTGCAGATTAAGAGTTTCCCTTTCTAGAGTAATCAAAATGCTGCAGAAGCACTTGAAGGTGACAGTAAAATTCAAATATTGTGAGGTCATTTTAAAAACAAAGCTCTTAAAAGAAGTATAGTCATCTGGAGCAAAATTACTTTTTCTCAGTCATCTTCATTATTTGCCATCACAGGAATGATACTCGTCATAGTTAACTTGCAAAATCAACCCTACAGAGCATTTTCTGACTTTGGAATCAAAACCAGGAATGTTGTAAGTGAAATCAGGCAAGCTGCAGACTTGGAGGAGGCTCCATAATTCTCTCTGTACTCTTCCTGCACACAGACATTTCAACCCCCGTGAGATTCTCACAGTTTGAGCCTGAGCAGATGGAGTAGGTCAGATGAAAATCACACCGACCATGGGCATTCTGTTCCCCAAAAACTGAGGGACCTCTGCATCTCCCCTGTCAACAGTCTGGTTTGGATATCTTTGTCAAGCTTCTGAGCCTTTGAGGGCTCCTTTACCTTTCTGAAGTTTCTGTGGAGCAGTGACAAGATGCAAAATCATGGTATTTCTACCTAGGCTTTAGGCACTAGCCTCTAAGTGAATTTCAGGCTTTTAGCATTAGGGCCCTAAGTAAATTTCAGTTGTTCATTGGGAGCAGAAGATAACACAAATTCAAGCCCCATGGAGACAGTTAATCATCCCTGTGTGAGTCATTCTCACCCCAGTGGGACAGTGCCCCTTCATTCCGCACAGGATGTACATTCTATCTAATGCCCGTAGGGTTGTTCAGAATCAGCTGATGAATTTTTCTGAAGAAATCAAGTTGCTCTCCAATATTTAATGGAGAGAGCAGTATGCATAGCCTTAGAAACGGCACTTCTACATTTTAAGTTCTTTTTCTCTTGGCAGCAAGCTGGACAATTTGATTTCTAAAAAAAGCCCTAACTTTGCACTCATCTGCAGACCCCCTTTTACCTTATTCAAACTAGTGATCAGCATTCAAGAAATCTTAGGACTGCCCCATTCTGAGAAAAGAAATTGGTAACCTTCAGCCTAATGCAGTCTAGGAAAACTGAAGCCTTCAATACTTCTCTGGGATATTTCCATCTGTGTGGAGTTTTATAGCTTTTGTAAGGTCTTGTGTCTGTTTCTGGAAACTCATAACACAAGGCCACAATACTGACAATGCCTTTTAGATACTATTTACAACATTTTTAATGGTCTAAGCATTGTTACAAGCAGAAGCAGTCTACTGACAAAACACTGGAAATTAGCATCCTAGAGGTTGAATTTTGATCCATGTTATTAAGCAGGTATTAGCCAGGTATTTGCAAATATATATATAATTACTCCCAAATCAGTAATTATGCCTAACCATTGCCAGTACTTAGGCTTCTTTTTTATACTGTGACATATCTGCTGAAGTTCTTTCTATAAAGTTCAGGATATTATTGTTTTGTTTTCTGAAAGTTGTTGTTTAATAAACCTATAAATATTGATTTAGAACACAGTCAGATAAGGTTAGCTCATTGTGAAGCACAGACAGAAGGAAATCCAGCAGGCTTCTAAGAAACCTTTCCAGCCCAGGAAGCAGCTGGACTGTTTGGCACCTGCCTATTTTATCCATACACAAGCCACATCCCTTTCTGGAAAAGGTAGCACTTGTTAGCTTTGGATACACAAGGCCTGCTTCCAACCATAGAAATTATTATCTCATTAATCATAGTCAGGATGGATTCACATCTCCTACTTCCTTAATGAGGTTTCTGGTGTTTTCTTTCAAGGACTGTGCATCTGACAAAACAAGACAAGATCAAAAAACAAACAACACAAAAATCTCCCCGAAAACCCCAACCAACCAAAAGAAACTGTAAGACAATAAAAATTTTCTGAGATTGCTCCGTCCTAGCCGCAGGAATGTTTAAATTACAATGCTAAATGGAGATATTGCCTGAGCTTCCATAGAGATACCATAAGAGGAACACGACCCTGCAGTCCTGGTTGTAAAACCCACCTGAAAGTTCAACCCAGTGTTGAACTGGATGTTGGCATTGTTATATTACAAAAAGCTTATGTTTGCTGTGCTCTGCAGCACCTGCAACCTCCTTGTGTGAAGAATTTCCTATGCAAAAATAGCTGTGAGATAATCCCAGTTTTGTGGAGAAGTGAGATTAAAAAAACTAAAACATTTTCTTACAGTGGCTCCACTTTCTTTGAAGCAGGTTGCTCAGACTTACCTGGTTCACAGCTGATGTGCTGGGCTAAATGCCTGAGGGTAAATGACAGAACCCTTGCAGAGTGTTGACAGGGGTTTTGCTGTGCTCCCACTGAAGACAACTCCAGGTTTAGAAGCAAAAGTTGTGCCATCACTGAAAATAATATTTCACTCTATCCTCTCCAAGAAGTTATTCAACCCTCTTTCCTCAGATAATCAAGTGCTTTAGTAAAATAATATTTGCACTACCCTCAAGAAGCTCCCTTTGGATCACTGTGCTTTAGGGGTTAACTCACACTGCCTTTTCCTCACAGACCTTTTTCAAAGCAAAGGAGAAATCACTAGACTAGAGCAGCGCAACTCAACTGTTGCTAATATTTAATTTCTTCCATGCCCTCAGAAAATTTCTCTGCATGCCAATGTCCTTGTGTAGAATAAATCTACACACCCTGCATACATGCACTCTGCATGTACGTGTGCATGCATGTTTATTAATGACAGTAAATCATTCATTTTAAATTTTCCTATTTAAAAGGCAGCTTTTAAGGGGGAAAAAAAGAATAATTTTTAGATCATCAGCTGTTTCAGCAGCTGTCAAAAATATTAATCTTGGCTCCAATAAAGTTACGCAATATACACTTTATTAGTTACATATAATGGTAAGTAATGGTGCTGTCCACATATACACATACATACAATATTGCAATCAGAGAATATTCCTAAAGAATTTTTAATTTTCTCTTGATACAAAGAATGAGACACTAACAAACCTAAAATATTACAGCAAAAATATTTGCTAACTTCATGAGTAGAACAAAGACACGAGCAGTAAATACCATGGGTCTTACACAGAAATACATTTCTCTTAGGAAAATGTTTTGGTTAATTCACTCTGGTTCATGTATTAACATCACTTCACACTCTCCACAGACTTCCGACCCAATGGTGGTGCTGGTGGCAAGCACATGGGATGCAAT
Organism: Sclerurus mexicanus; assembly: GCA_013396755.1. Lineage (NCBI taxonomy): Eukaryota > Metazoa > Chordata > Aves > Passeriformes > Furnariidae > Sclerurus > Sclerurus mexicanus. The sequence continues at coordinate 619,236 of VWZF01006901.1, forward strand.
AACTGCTTGTGGTCCATGAAACATTAGTAGCCTATTACACTGAGGAAGGTAGTACATTCACATATGGAAAGACAGCAACTGAAAAGGTCACACATTCCCATTCACACAGGAAAACTAGTGAGTTCATGGAAGGAAAAATGGAAACAAAAAATGTTTACAGATTCACTCAATTTCACTTCCTTGCAGATGCACAAGACAGTCCAAATATTTATCAAAAAACATTTTTTCATTAGGCAACATGGGCGGCCAGCTCTAATTACACACTCCAGTGATTGTCTCTGAAATGACAGACTGCCTTGAACAAAAGAGATGACCAAGAGGATGAAGTTAGGAAAGCCCTATTAACCTGAAATGATTCATACCCCTTGTTCTTTCTTCCTCATAAAACATGGGCATTCAGCAACAGAAAGAAATGTTATTAAAGACAAGCACCCATCTACAAAATACTTGCTCTTAAGGACTCATCTAGCAAGCTGAAGAAAGCTCTCGATTGCAGCAATTCCACACTATGCCCTACAGGTCTGGTATTTTCACACCCAGCCAAGAGAAATGAAGGGCTTAAGGCCACCTTAGGAATCCTAAATAAAAATGGGTCAACGTTCACTGGGTTTCTCCCACTTAAGTTATGAAAAGTTTGACACGGTCTAGAGGAAACACAGAGTTATTTTTAAGGCTAACCTCTGAATCTTGTAGCTGAAAGTTATCAATTGCACACCCTGGTGGGCCCCTGGGAACTTGCAGGCAGCCCCCTTGTTGCGCTCCCCATTACATGAGTTCTCTTGCATCCTCTAGAGCTCTCTTGAAACACTTAAAAGAAAAGCAAAGTGAGAAACAAAAGCTGATGCATGGGATTGGGATGCCTCTCTTCACTTGGTTTCTCATGCCATCCTCTCATAGTTGTTACATAATTCCATCCATTATACAATTACCTCTTTAAAACAGTTACAGTTTTAGCATCCACCTCTACTCTTACTGGATGGCTGAGCTAGGATCTCAAGGCTAAGAGAGTCAGAAACCCTATTTTCAATTCCAAATGGTTGTGGAATTTCCAGGCTGAGAAAGCTGGAGCTGTTCAGCCTGCAGAAGAGAAGGTTGCATGGAGACCTCATAGCACCCTTCCAGTATCTGAAGGGGGCCTGTAGGGAAGCAGAAAAGGGACCCTTCATGAGGAACTGTAGTGATAGGACAAGGAGTAATAGGTACAAACTGAAGGAGGGAAAATTTAGGTTAGACATTAGGAAGGAATTTTTTACTGTAATGATGGTCAAACAGTGAAACGGGTTGCCCAGAGGGGTTGTGGATGCTTCAACCCTGGCAGTGTTCAAAGCCAGGCTGGATAAGGCCTTGAGCAACCTGGTCTAGTGGGAGGTGCCTCTGCTCATGGTGAGCAGGGTTGGAACTAGATGATCTTTAAGGTCCATTCCAACCCCTTAACATTCTCTGATTCGATGTTTGATTGAGTGGAAGGCAAAAAACCACAAAGCCTCAACTACAAATTTATTTATGCCATGAGCTAGAACCTGTTTCTTGACAGACAGACGATAACATTATTGCATAAAATACTGGTTTGTTCTTTATTTCCTCTTTATTTTGCTGCTGAGCCTTGTATTTATATACTTTATCATTGCCTGGAAATAGCTCACAGGTTTCCAACTTTTGAGCTCTTTTTAGAGGGAGCATATTAAATCCAGGATCTAATTAAGCCTTCATTATTAGGAATATTTTCTTTTCAGGGACCCAGCAGGGTTTCCAGCATGCCAAAATCTTGTTTGGACCTTTTCAGAGGGTAGCCAAGTAATTTGGCAGAAGACAAAAAACACAAGGAACCAGAACTAGAATATTTTTTCAATAATCAGCTGAACATAACTAAAGAAACTGGAAACTAGTAATGAAGAAAGAAATAAAAAAAAAATAAATTTTAAGAAAGAAAAAGGCTCAATCTTTGAATTTAAACAGTGTTTACTAGACAGGTCAGCAAACATTCTGGATACTGCCAAAGACTTTCTACTGGACATTTGAAAACAATTCCCCAAAACTGCAAAAATATTATCTTGTTAAGATTTTGCAACAGCAAAAGTCAAAGCAATCAGGGGCCATGAACATAAATATTTTCTGAATCTATATCTTGCTGAAGAACACATATATATTTTGGCACACATTATTATAATTTTTCCAGAGGAAAAAGCCACCCACATATACCACAAGGCAGAAACTTTCACTTTTCTCACTCTGGCTGAAAATACGTACATCCCTCGATGGGGCAGCTTGTATCACAGTAAGTCACTAAATGTAAAGAACTGACATAATGAAAGCATCTCTACTTCCACTCCTATACACTTGTCTCCCATTTGAGTATCCAAGAGCTACTTTTCCTATATTCAGCCATCTCAGCAGCAGACTCTTCTTGTAGAGCTCACCTCCCCAGGACCAGCAAGGCCTGCTAACACGGCCTGGCAAAGAGAGAGGGACCCCTTTTGGCAAGGCAAGTGTTTCAAGCATGCTTAGCTTATTCTGGTAGGTTTTCCCGTGTCTGAATCATTTATCATACATAATGTTTAAATCAAGATCATCAAGTTTAGAGGCTAAGTTTAGAAAGATAAGTTTTCTGGATCCTTTTTATACAAAAAGATTCTCTAAGTCTACAGAGAAACAAGGATAAGAAAAGCATTTCATGATACTAATCATACTGAAAGGCTATCTTGGAGTGTGTCATGGTTTAACCCCAGCCAGCAGCCAAGCCACACAGAACTGCTCACTCACTCCCCCATCACCATGATTGGGGAGAGAATCAGGAGGATAAAAGCTAGAAACCTCATGGGTTGAGAAGAAGACAGTCAAATAGGAAAAGCAAAAGCCATGTGCACAAGTAAAGCAAATCAAAGAATTAATAGACTGCTTCCCATGGACAGGCAGGTGTTCAGCCATCCCCATGAGAGCAGGATCTTGTCATATATAACAGTGCCTTGGGAAGATAAACGCCACCACTCCAAACATTCCCCCTCTTACTCCTTCTTTCCCCCACTTTATATACTGAGCATGCTGTCATATGGTCTGCAGTATCCCTTTGGTCAGTTTGGGCCACCTGCCCTGGCTGTGTCTCCTCCCACCCTCCCATGCACCCCCAACTTCCCAGCCTGTGCAGCAGTATGAAAAACAGACAAGGCCTTGGCTCTGTGCGTGCCCTGCTCATCAATGACAAAAACATCTCTGTATTATCAACCCTGTGTTCAGCACAAATCCAAAACACAGCTCCTTACTAGTTACTGTGAGGAAAATTAACTCTACCCCAGCTGAAACCAGTGCAGAGTTAAATAGTTCCCCATACCCAACTGGAATAATCTGTGGAAAACTTTAAGTAGGATTCTGCCCTCTGGATGGCACTACACCTGTGGGAACTTAAAGAGACAGCATCATTGATGAAATCAAACCTGCAGGCTTGGCTTACGAACTGCTAAAACTTAAATGTTTGCAAAAACTCAACTAGAGCTCAGGTCTGACTCCTCCTGTAATAGCAGGGCCTCAGTATTATTGTAGTGCTATCAGTTCTGTATGGTGTGTAGATAAAGCACAAGGTAAAGGAGAAAATTTACAGAAGCACTACAGTGAGGAACCCACATCCCAAATTCAGATAAATATGAAGAGAATGTTAATAGAGTCAGCTCATTTTGTAGCTAAGATGTATGGTATAAAAGCAAATATTTCACTAACAAAGTAAAAATATCACCATTTTCCTTTCAGTCATCCTTACAGCTTTTAACAAACTGCAAAAGACATGATTTAAGTTATACAAGCATAAAAATTTCACAAGTGATACAGTTCATAACAAAGAAAAATAAATGCAAAAAAATGGATAGAACATATTTTCTGATATTCCACAAATATTCAGAGAAGCTTTAACACACAAAATGGAATTTCTTCAGCAGCACTGATTAAACTCAAGATGAGGCAAGGATCTTCTTTACAAAGTAAAGGCACCAGCTCTTTGTAAACACATACTGCTCTCGCTTTAACTAAGAAAGCACTCATAATATTCCATGGAGGAAACTTGTGTGGTAGTGTTCCTTATTGCCTACACTTCACAACCGAGATATCAAAGGCCTCTCTCCTCCTTTTTACTGTGCTTAGTAAGAAATGTTTTCTTCTCAGTTGATCTAGTGGGAAACTCTTTAAACCTCCCCAGAAAAGTTACAATGAATCTTTGAGACAGGGTTTTCTCTTCTCTGCCTTCTGATACCTATCACGAAGTTTCAAGGCAAAAGAAATGTCAGATGCCAGTATGAAACACATCATCTCTTGTTTTCAGTATTGTGCTATCAGTTTCCCAGAAGGAATCACTGGCTTATATTAAAATACAGATACATTTAAAATAAAAAAGGAACTTGTGAACATCCTCCTGCTGTGCAACTCCCTACTCTGACTTTTCAAATGCACCAGTAAAGATTGAATAAGAAAAGAAACTTAGATACTTCCAGTTATGACAACTGTACTTCAGGATTTCTGATTTTTTCAAGTATGCATCCTGATCGTACGTGTCTCCCTAGTTATGGAGAGTGTTTGCAGAGTTCTTTACTCATGAAACTGCAAAACTTGAAACCGTTAAAATAAGTACTCCAAAGGAAGGTGAATTGTTTGTGTCTTGGGCAAAATGAACTGAGCATCTTCATTGTTTCCACCACACAACTACCACCAATATCAACAAACACATTTTACTACTCATACACAAAAATTCAGTGATTATACTAGTTCATATTGTTCCATATGCGACCAGACTTGTGCGTTTCTAAGTCACCTTCCTTCAGCTTTATAAAGTTGACTGAATTTTTAACATAGTGCTTTCAGGTTCTACAGGACTGTCAACTGGTACCTGGAGAGGGAGACAAAAAAAAACCCACAACAGAAATTAAGCTGTTATTCAGCAGAACTATTCCCAACCTCAGTATTCTTAATTAATTTTTAAGTTAGACTCTAGTAGTATATCTAGTTAATTAGCCAAATTAAGCAATTATAGAAAGCCCTATTTTCCCTTCTCTCTCTAATAAAAAAAAAAACAAACAAAAACAAACAAACCCAACAAACCCAACTTAGAATTTAGTTTCTTAATATAATTCTAAAGTATGTATTTCCTGCATATAGATATTTGTCATATGAAGATTAACTTCCAGTTTTTTTCTCCAATACGTTTAAAAACTGTAGAAGCTTGATGATCAAGTTTTGGTATCAAAGTGCTATTGTACGTTATTAACACAGACAGCTCTCAATTATTTATGATAGTATCAGGGCAAAGACTCCAGTTTTGCTTATATCCTGGCTGATATAAATCAAGCTGTGTGACAATCTAGGCTAATTAACAAGGTGATAACAGAAAACAGGCAAGTCACGGGCCACTGCCCATGACCAACTTGTACATCCCCAAGACAGCCCTGCCCCAGGCTGGTAAACCCACAGGATGCCATACTGTGCACACACAGCTGCACAGGTTTCGGGTTCAAGTTAGCTCATACACCACCAGCTTGGAAGTTTCTGAACCTCCTGCAGACACTACTAGTGTGCAGTTGATCACAGATGATTGAAAGCTGCTGTACGTGCAAGACACCTACACATAAAAAGAAGTGTGCAACAGAGGATCTTGCAATATCTGATTCTAAAAAGCTGTCTCATGTTTTGATCCAAATGATCAAAAAACCCACACCACAGAAAAAAGTTTCCAGTGAGAGCCTTATTTCTACTGACTGTGGTAATTTGGGAAAGTTGCTGAAACATGGTCTTGGAACCTCATGAACAGCAGAAAGTGATACGCTCACTTCATTTAAATTGAGAGGGTGCTCAGCATAAGAACAAACACAGCTCTTTATGCAGCACAATGCAGAAACTGCAGCATGGCTTCTGTTCATCAGACACTGACTTTACTTGAGGGGACTGCAGGTATTTTAAATAAAATATGTAGTCTATAGGACGGCCTCATAACCCAATATACAGAAAGGCTTCACAATTCACACTGCTACCTGCAAATATGAAAAAGCAAGATTCAAGCAATAAAATCAAATATTAATATTAGCCACTTAAAATTCAGAAAAATCTGAGAGCACAAGGTTTTTTCATAGGAGCTAAGGGGAAAAACAGATATCTGAGGGCAGCATCCCATGTAGCTCTGTTGTTCCAAAACACCATGGAAAAAGTCACAAGATTTTGTATTTACTCTTTTTGCAGTTAATATTGTTATGCCAAGGGAAGCCAAGCATTCAAGTAGGCAATACGATCACAGAAAAAGAGTCACCACTTACAGCTTTAACATCCAAATTCATAATCCCTGAATTCACACTGTGTCTTCGCAAATTTGATTTTATTAAGGCTGAAACAAAAATAAAAGGAAAAAAGAAAGCTGATTCACAACTTTGCAATGACATGCATGTCAAGGTAAATGCTTGCACAGTGCAAACACATAAAAGCTGCTTTCAGCATATTTTCAAAATACCCATATTTGCTCTTTTGTGATTTGAACCCATTGCCAATCTGAACTTGCTCCTTGCAAAGCACACAAAGCAGAAAATGACAATAAAAGCTTTTAAACTACAAGTACTTAAAGCAAAGCTTGATAGTTTTAGCACTTTCAGCACATTTATAAGTACCAACATGTTTAAGTCGCTATTGCAGTTCCAGAATACCTCAGCAGTCTCTTACACTTGGAAAACTGCAAACTGCCTCTATTTATGCATTTGTTTCCATTTACCATCCTACTCTGGAGATAGATATCTGTTGCAAATTCAAGGCATGACTCAAGAAATGGATGCCAGATGGCTATCCATATATTAGCAACATCATTCTTCTAACTTCCACATTTTTACATTAAAGAATTATTACTATGTGTATTTTTAACTGATTACCTGTTAAGATAATGCCCACAAAAATCCAAGCACAAAGAAAGAGGTTTCCTGCACGAGGACTGTAGTCTGTTGTCAGTTTTCCTTGAACAAGTGTAAAGAGAATTCCAAATATCTATAAGCAAACAAGTCAATTCATCAGGATTCCACAGAAGAGTCACCACTTTAAAAGTTTCAAGTCACATCATATAGAAATCAAATTTAAAAAAAACAAGGACTACAGCAACACCACAGGAACTTAGCAGCCAAGTCTAAGAAAGCCTTCCTAGACCTGAGCATAGTGGCATTCCTGAACATTACTTTGCTTGAAGAAATAAAATGATATAACCTGTGCTGATGCATTAAGGAGACCTGAGGAAGTGCCTTCAGACTCTGGGTATGTAATTTCCACAGCAAATTCAAATCCAAGTGGAAGATAGCCAGTCATGAAGAACCTGTTGAAGAGGAGAGTAAAAGGATGACAGGTGTGGCCTTCATCTATTACTGCAGTTAAGAAAATCTACCATACACATATGGTATTATGAATTAGCTAGTATTCAAAACTGTCATGCTTTCATGACTTAACATAATTCAGTAAATCCTTTGCCTATTTCATTTCCTCAACATTACCCAAGAATTTTAGCCACACATCTCTCTCTTTGGGACAAAGATGTTTTAACATATTCATCCTAGTTCCCATAACCCCCTGCATTCCACTTCATACCTATGCAACAAGCTTTTCTGACCAGTCCACAAGCCACTCCATAACTGAAGCCAATAACTCTCAAATGAAAGACATACACAAACACTGTCATTTGATCAGCCCAAATATATCCATGCTGGAGGACAAAAAGAGACGATCAGCAGGGAGCAAGGCTGTGCACTGAAACATCTGCTAGATGCTGCTATGGAAGAAGCTGAGAGGACCGGCAGATGATGGGAAGAGCAGGGTATTAATGCAGTTGAGGTTGGATGGTTGGTTTGTAAGCTGAACTCTCAAGACATTTCTACCTTTACATTGTCTGCTATGTCTGAATACAGCACCATTCCCTCAGCACCTTTTGAGGCTTTTAGATCAGGTATCTATGATGAGAGCTCATGCTCTTCTGAGCGATCAAAGCAACCAGCATGTTGCTTGGGCTATCAAAGTAGAGATCAGTCAAAATGCACAGAAGCCAGTCTTCCTGTATTTGCTCAAATCCTAATCACTTATCCACTGGTCAACAGAAAGCCTCTCCTTTACTGCAGACAGCTTTCTGAATTGCAACCAAATGAATTGACCATATAGAGACTTAGGTCCATAAAAATGTTAATTCAGATTTACTGAAAAGTGAGTTACTTTAGATTTATTCTGATGCAACTGAAGGGGACACCCTAGTAAGCCCTACCTGTACTGTGAGCTATAGGCATGGGCTGAGACCATGGTGAGAGAATATACAGTAGAATCATCTAGTTAAAACAGTGAAATACTGTTTCTGAACAGAACTGCAGCAACTCTTCTAGCACTGTTTAATTGCTCACCCAAGTACTCCTCCAGTCACGAACACTACTATAAGGTATCCGAGGTCCAGGGTGAAGGTAAATACCAGCAACCCAATGAAAGAGAGAATGTAAACAATCAAAGTAGTTTGCCTGCAACCCAACAAAAAAAAAAAAAAAAAAAAAAGAACATTCTTAACAGAAGGTCATAGCACATTACTGAAGGATGGAAGAGCAACATAAACATTACTTACTCTCTAACAACTGACATTCTAAAGTTATAACATTTGCTTCATGTAATTCTGACTTAAACATAGCATGCAATGAGAACATATTCCTTCCTGAACTCTTTATTGCCTTAGTTATATTGGCTGCTTCACTCAAGGCTAAAGACACTTAGACTCTCAGAGTGGACAATCACAGCACATACTACTACCTTAAGACTATTTAAAGTTCTCCACTATGTTGTACCTCTTGGCCATTCTGCAGCGCTGCCCATTACACAATACAACAGCACATGAGCAGCCAAATCGAACACTAGTAGCAACAAAAGTCAGTCTACTAAGAGGCAAGTAAAACAAGTCTCATTACAATGTTCTCTTTATTTTAAATCTAGAATAAGGGATGTCATCCTAATTCCTAAAGCACATATTTATAAGCCAAAACACATGCAGAAACAAAGCCAGTCTACAGCATTAACATCCATTAGGTTTCTAGAGCTCTTGCACATAATGTGGTATGAGCCACAGGGGAGAACTACTCCATCACAAACGGCACTACAGTTCAGTGCTTGTGCCTGGGGGCCACCACACCATGAGTGATGGACCCAGGAGCTCCCAGCCCAGAAGAGAGTTCAGCTCCATGATCATCCCCTGAATTAAAGCAAATGTTATGCTTACTAATAGGACCAGGAGTAGTATAAAAAAAATTTAGAATCCATCACCTGCCCATTTCACAAAGCAATGCAGAGTAGGCCTTGAGCCTTTACACTTTCCTAGGAGAAGAAGCCCACTGAACCACCTGGCCACTTGTTAGCCTTACACTCCTGAAAACACAGGAGTAGATGGAAAACGCCTTTGCATCTTTGCATTCTCCTCTCTCGTTTCTTTTGGCCAAGAACCAGTAAGAACCTCAAGCTTTCACTGTAGCCTCAGAAACTTGTCTGCATCAAGGCCACTAAAAGATCAGGGACAAACCGCATTTTATCATCAGTTCATTTCAGCCCTTATGTTGCAATATTTTTCTAATGCAATTGCACCACTCTCCTACCCCTGACCCCAGACATGCCTACCCACACTTACTTGTATGTTTTAGTGTAATCCAGCCACAAACCACAAATAATCGAACCCACCATTCCTGCCACCACCAGTGTCAAGCCAATTCTCCCAGCGTTCACTTCTTCTCCCTTTCAACAAATATTTATATGGTGCTCATTAATAACTTGCTTCCACTCAGTCAAGTTCAGACCTCATGGCAGTCATAAGTGCAAACAAACATTTCTATGACTCCCATAGCTGTATGGTACAAGAAACTGTAGAGGGGTATAAAGAAAACCAAACATCTGAGCACCTATATAATAATAAACATCACCTCTGCAAATGTACAGTGAAAAAAAAAAATCCAAGAAACTTACCTCATAATGAGTTAATATCATCTGGTTTAATAATGTGGAGACAGAATAAAATGTCCCAGTCATAATACCTGCAGTACCAAAAGAAAAGCTTCAGTCATTCCAGGTGTAGCCATGAAGATCTCCTACCCTAAAGAATTAATCTTCTGACATTTAAGACTCACATCAGAGGCAAAACCTTTTATCTGCCACATAAAATCTCCTTTCTGGACCTATAAATGTTATTTTGCATCATGCAAGATTTTCGAGCACTGCCAGCTGAGTAAATAAAAGTTTGACACTCCTTCCCCGATAAAAAACCACCAGCACAATTAAAACTCAATGTGCTTTCAGCACACATTTGAACTGTTCTGTGAGACTACAGCCAGGCAGCACCACTTACCATAACTGATCAGCAAAAGTACAAATGCAGTATTTTTGAACAAGTTAGTAATGGACTGCTTGTAGGAGTAATCCTCAGGAGGTATAGTTTGCAGGACTGCTTGAGAGTGACTAGGAGGATATTTGGGCTTTTCTTCAAACACTAGGGAAAAACAAGAAGAAACAATTTGGATTCATCTTTACTAAACTAATGTGGGGGTTTTTTTGTCTTTTTTTTTTTAAGTGTTATATGAATTTCAGAAGATTGGCCTGTGATTTTAACATTTCCATGAAAAAAATATTCTAGATTTTCTCATTAAAGAATCAAGTTAAAGCCACAAAGAATGTGCTAATTATTTGGTGACATCTCATTGCTACCAACAATCTGAATTTTCAGATTAACACAGGGATTTCACATTATAGCAAAAAAAAAACTAAGAGGACTAAATATTCTGAAAGAGATAGCCCCATGTGAAGCACGGCACACAGTGAACTGGTTGTTGCTTAACTCTGGCACAACAGGTGAGTGTACACAAATAAACCAGAGAAAATGTAACCTCAACTACTTTGAACAGTCAGATGCTTTAAGTGAGACGCTGTAAACACTCCTATGGTCAGCATTTAAATTCCAGGAATGAAACACTTACCGACTCCTGTTAAGAAGAACAAAAGCGTGGACACTATCGCTGTTCCATAGAACATGATGCTGATGTTATGTGCCATAAGATCAATATCATTAGGTGTATTTGGAACCAAAACAGGTGGCAGCAAAAATCCAATTGCAGTGCCGAGCTGTAAAGCAAGAAAAGAAAACAAAAAATAATTTCCCTATGAACATAAAAATTAACAGAAGTGAAAATCTTACCAGGTAGAATTTAGAATTTTTATCATAGTACATATTACTAAAATTATGAAGAAAAAGTGTTCCTTTAGTATCATACTTCTGAGCCATTTTCTTTTGATAAGGTTTTACAATCAGATCTTCCATAACTCAGGTTTTGACCTTTTCATTTCTAAACAAAACTCCAACCCTACATCTAGTGTATATCTATCTTACACCTAGCATATATCTAAAAATCCTTCACAGAAAAACACTGCATACACATAAATTTGTGTCAGTCATCCTGCAGCTGAAGGGCTGGAGATGACAGAAGACTCTAGCTGCCTTTGTGACAACACTCTTCTCCATTTGATGTCACATTTCTGCCAGTAACAAAGAGTGACGAGCAAGGTTTACTGATAGAGCCAAGAACAGCAAGAGAAAAGAAACATCCTTATTAAGAAACACAAAACCATCTCAACAATTACTGTTAAGGAAACAAAGAAAAGTCACAGAATGAACTAGTATCTGGTTTGTATCTGTAGTAAATTCCAACATAACAACTGATTTTGTATTAAAGAGACAAAAACACGAGGACTGAAATTTTGGGTATATATAAAAAACATGAAGAAACGACAGTCTTGCACTACTCTCCATTTTTTTTCTGCTCCTCCAAAATAACTTGGTGTTTAAAGTGTTAAAACATTTATTCTGTAACTAAAAAACCTGCATTTAAAGAGCAGGTTTAATTTAAAAGTAGGTTAAATTTAAAAAGAGCATGGAAGACTGTTAGAGTAGCAAGTCCAACACTTGGAAAGTATTCACATTAAAGGTGTGCCACTGTGCTTACAAAGGATCCTTTGTGCATATTCTGAGGAGTGTTTTGCTACCTTCTTTTTCTGTTCTTCACACAGACCATCAGGTTTACACAGTATCCAGTGGCCAAATAAAGAATTTTGGGATTTGTCCTCACTCTTCAGGATACAGTTACCTTTTTTCTTAAGGCATGTTTTCTTCCTCCCCCAAAAGGAGTTTCAATACAGTACCCACAATACTCCAACAAAGTCGAGTACTACCATTTTTCATCAAATACATCTAGAGAGGTTAAGGCCAGAAGGATCAAGTGTTCCAGTGACTCTGGCATGCTTCGCTTAAGATGCTAAATACTTGTGGAAATCTGTCACTTCTAACAACCCTTGGCAGGTGCATCGCTGCATTCCCAGTGATTTGTGCTCCAACTGCAAATGATCAACATCTAAAAAGGTAATGGGTACGATCGGATTTTTGATAACTACGCTGTCCCTCCCTTGCCTGCAGTCCCAGCCCTGTTTGCTCTAGCTCTGAAGTTATAAAAAGTTTCTGATAAGAAATTGGATGACCAACAGCACAGCAGGTTATAGCAACGTGTTCTGTTACATAGTTCACCTTGTGCAATTAAACAAGTACACTGAGAGCCTACCAGAATGCGTATAAAAAAGCGAACTGCAGTGGGACATACAGATAACATCACTTCTAATTTCGCATTTGTCATCTCAGTACTCCTTCAATCTAGCTTTTTAGAGTTTGGGGGGGGGGGAGGGGGCTTGGGTTTGTTTTGGGGGTGTTTTATTTGTTTGGTTGTTGTTCTGTTTTTGTTGGTTTGGGGTTTTGTCTTTTTTTTTTTTTAAAGAAAGCAAAAACTGAGAACAGAGAAATTCGTTTGACACCATATCAGACTTCATGTGTCACAACCAGGACCAGGATCTTCAGGATCTTCCCTCTGTAGCACACAGCTCTGAGCTAGCAGGGTGTGGTACAGCTGCAGAATAAGCCACTGCCCTCTGCACAGGACTGCCAGAGGGAGACGAAACACACTTTGTCAGTGCATTTCACAGGTGTCTCCCTGGCAGAGGGCCAGCAAGCACTTCGGCACACTGTGATCAGTTCTACCTTCTGGAGGGGAATACACTCCAAAAATAATTCTGGCTTATTTTGTTCACGTTCTGTTCCCGTTCCCTTGTCCATCTTTCTCCTGGTTCCTATCCACATAATCCCTGCACTCTAGTTCCTGTCCTGCACCGCTTCAACCCCCATATCAGCATCCAAGTGAGGCATCAGTTTCAGGCTCCCAGTGGGATCCTTGGCACTGTACTGCAGAATGAAAACCCAGTAACTCCTTGCTACTGGGAGGACTGGGACATATCAGGAAGAGTGGAAATTTAGCTGCCAAAGAAACCTTTAACATAATTCCATGATGTAGATCCATAATTTTTGCTCCACTGCTGAAACAATGCCTGAAATCTTCAGTCTAAAGGGTACAGATGACTTGTACACTGAAAGACTTGAACGCAAAAAACCATTGTTTTGAAAACACTTCAAACAGCCAGTATAAGCTAATGAGCAACCCTAAGTGTAAACATGTAACATTAATGTTACCACTGTAATAATCCAAAGTGCTGAAACATAAAATCATTAGACTCACGTGAGAAAAAACAAATCCCCTGTTACCTTAATCAAACTCTACCTATGACCTCAGCCTGCAGTAGCGATGCTGGTTGGAATCTTAGCAATACTTTGCCACCAAAAAA